>CM022482.1:20442111-20709647 GCA_011952105.1 Coreoperca whiteheadi | reverse complement strand
CGGTGGGGGTGGTGGGGGGGGGGGGGGGTTGTTCTCCAAAATTGCTAATTAAAGTGGGAAGGTGTATAAAAATGCTACAAATTAGCAGTGCGTCCCTGGTGGTATCAAGTATTTTGCAGGTTGCATGAGTAAACATATTTGCTCTGCCTATTTATTTGCACATATTTGTTGGCCTCCACAGTTTCACAGTGCTATAATCACAATAGTAGGGAGGGTGGAAGTTTACAGCAGATAACAATAGAAGCAGGAGCGGCAGAGATCAAACGATTTTATTCCTGTTGTAACTGGGAGAAGGGGGCTCCTCCAGTGTCTCTTCTGGGACTCCTGCTCCAGATTCTGATATCCATTTTTCCCTTTGTTTTCTCTCTTGGCCCCTTTGAAATATTTAGTGAAAATCCCTGACTAACACATACATATTAACTGTGTGTGTGTGTGTGTGTGTGTGTGCGCACATTTACAGTCACGACACTCCCTCCAGGCATCAATCTTTGCACTCAACATCTGGATGTGGACAACCTTTCCCTGCAGACAAGAACTCTTCAGATCTCTCCATTTTAGCATAGAGCTAATTCTGAGGGATTGCTTCCCCCAGCCCAGCCCTGGCCCTGGCCCCTCATTTTCTTTCGGAACCACTGGAGGCTCTACTGAGGAACCTCCCACAACAACTACCCCTCTCCTTCTTTTATTTTATCTCCTTCTCTGTTGGACCAGCACTACCATAACATCCTCCCATGGGTTGCTCTCTTTTATACTTTCACCTGCAGACACTGACAGTAAGAAAAACTATGTGTCCTTACGGTATACCTGTTTAAAAGGTTGATAAATTTGCTACAAAAAAAACAAAACAGGTCAAACATGATCTATTTACAGGCAAAAAGGCATTTCTTTAGAGTATGTTATGTATGGCCTCCCACAAGCCACAAGACTGTATAATAAACCATTATTTCATGATGCTTATGTAGCTGCACAGTCCCCAGCATTGCCTTAACCCTCGGCAGAGCAAAACCTCTAAGAATCTCCCCACAATCTGTACCACCTTGTTAGTGTACACACGCCATATGAGGCCCGTTGTATTAGTTATTCTAATGCATGTCTTGTTATCCATATAGATGAGAGAGGGAATAGACCAACAGATGGCCAGGGAAAAGGGGAGTCACAAACACAAAATCATCCTCCAGGAATGCGAGGAGCACATTCGTAGCCTGCACACACCTAGAGACTCACAGACAACACTCTCTGCCACCCGATATTTCACCGCTCTCCAATTCTGCTCAATTCTCTGCGATGTCTTGGCGACGAGCCAGTCAGCCGATTGTGTGTAAAAGTTGCACAGGGATTGCCAGCGGAGATTTAATCTCTGCTCCCTTTCCAGGAGTTTCCTGCTGGATCTGTGTTGTCTCCAGGTCTGAGAGGTATTAAAGAGTACCAATAATAACGGTTATTTCACAGATGTGAATCTTCAAAACCTATGAATTGTACATGGAGTATGCCTTCTTGGCTTTCAAACTATAGTACATTTCATTAACTATTTGCAGCCAGCTCTTGCATCTCTGGAGGAATTCCACATTTATCTTCTAATAGCAAGCATTATCTAATCTAATTAGTGATATATTTGTAAATGTAAAAATAATTTGGTGATATACTTCAGAGTAACAGATTGCATATGCATGCAAATGTTCTAGTTAGATAATGAAACAAAACTGGAAAGGTATTGTAAACAAAATAGACATGTCTTGTATTTTTAAAATTAGCACCTAATATACATTGATGGACTTTTATTATTTCATTTGGAGAAAAAAAAAGACTGACAAGCACTCACATCCTGTACAAAAACCTTGCCTATCAGTCTTTTTGAAGACTGATAGTCATAAATTGTTTATTAATCCTGTGTAGGACATTAGGTAAGATATGCTCTTAGCTGGAAAATAGATCCATTAGTGTGTAACTGCATGGGAGGCGGAGAGTGAAAAAAAACCTTAAAAGGTTTTGCTATTGCATCAGTTAGCTTATATTTGTTAGAGCAGCCTGGCAAGAGAGACACAGAACAACACCAGGAACAAACAGGACAGCAGTAAGCTGTGGGTAAAATCCAGGCTATGTAAGTAATGTTCTTCAGAGTTTTCCACATGACCCCAGTTCTGTGTTTGTGCTGTGGCCCGATGGCCTGCTTCTTCCACTTGACACAATGAAGACAGACGAACCGCTCTGAGACGTGCTGTCTGTGCTCGGTTGGGTCCGAATGTTCTCTCTGAGGGTGTCTTCTGACCGTCACACACCTGCATGGACTACATTTGAAATCTGTACACTCTTATGCAACCTTGCATTACTGTGCACACTGGGATGTGAAGAAATATATATGCCACCATCAGCACGGTCAACAGAAATGTATATGATCCAGTTGCGCACATAATTTGTATCCATTATCAGCTTGCGTCCGTCTTCAAATAGTGTACATCTGCATGTACGTAAGTCCAGTCGTGAAGGTATGTCATTTTAATATACGCATATGAAGAGGTAATTATTTGAGGGAAAAAACTGCTTTCCACTTGCTTGATGAATCATATTTAACTTAGATCAAGCTCCATGTGTTATTTATGCCTCCAATAATCAACCTGTAATGTAGGCTACATAATGAATGAATGCAAGTCATTGGCTTTGAGTAATGAAGTGAGGATGTACATCACACTCCAAGGAAATAGCTGGGCACCAAGTATAGCATTTGATTCATGTGTTTGGCCTACTCCAAACCCAGTGGGACTGACTTCAGAGGACCATTAGTTTTGTTGTCATTGCTAACTGCATCGCACAGGAGACTTTGCTACATAGAGAGAATATTGCTTTTCCAATTTCTCTCTTTTAGATATATGGACTCCTGATATACAATGAGCTCATTGATTTTCACTCAAGCCTTAAAATAATCCAGGAAATCTTGCTAGTAAGGACAAATTGCAAACAGAATGTGTCAACATTGTTTCATTTCCCCTCTCAGCTCTCTCACGTCTGTCCATCAGTGGCTCATTCCACCCACACAATCTCATCCCTTGTCAAAACATTTTGCTGACTGCAGTGGTCCAGGTGCAGTTAATAATGTCAAGTGGACCTGAGATTCCTGCCACCCCCTCCTCATTGGCACAGCGCGTATTGAAAATCAATGTCTATAATAATGAAAACCTATTGCTTCTCCTGGTGCATTCTATATAGAGTAGAGCAAATCAACCGACCCAGTGTCAAACATATCAGTCATGCTTTATGACACCTGAACGGATTTGACCGTTCACTACTGTTTATTGAACCTCTGACTGAAAAATAAGGGAATTAAGAACAATTCTGCAAATCCGATATAGCAAGCCTTATTTCCTATGATTTTGTTTTGGAAAAAAAAAACAGAACTAAAACAACTAAAATACAAAAGCCTGTTTGAAAGTTTGAGTGAGCTCTCACGGAGAAAAAAAAAAAGAAAGACAAGAAAAACAGGACAAAAAACATGAAACCTACACACAAGCATTCTTTATTTAACAAGAGTGTTGGAGATTTCAACTTCCTTGTCACGTAAAGCAGCAGGTTTCACAGCCTCTTGAACAGAAAAATCTTTGTAGCAAATATCATGACATAAAACTGGAATAAAATCACTATCCAAGTGAAAATTAGAGATGGCAGTACTCCCTGACTGGCCTATAATAGGGTTTTTATGTGCAGCGGTATAAAAAGAAACGTAGTGATCTGTGAAAAAGGGAAAAAGGGAAGAAAAATTACAAAGTGCCTCCAAGGGCCTGTCTCGTTATTATTAGTTTTAGATGAAAAACACAAACGCTACACCCAAGAGGCAGCGCCATGCAGCAGGCAGGCGTTCTCTGACATTTGAAGGGGTGGTGGATTAAGAGTGGGAGAGCTGGAAAAGTAGGAAAACTACTAAACTAATCCATGAATGAAAGAAGTTGGCAAATCATGCTTAGGAGAACATTTTCTCACTGAAGAAAATAAATAAAAATCCACACACAAGAGGACATAAATATTGTTCATGTGATTTCCTTGAGTTTCCCAAAGTTTACAGAAGCCATTCAAAAGTTTACAGCTGAAAAGTCTGCAGTCCTGAAAAAAACTGTGTGGCATAAAGAGATGATGGAGGCTCGTGATATCTTGCCTGAAGACATACTTTGCCAAAGTCTGTGGAGAGGGCGGTTGCATCAGTCTTAGCTCTACCTGGAATGGTGAAGACAGGAGTTCAGGTGAGCATGAAGAGCCAGCGGGGCTACAAGGGAGGGAGGGGGGTTGTTTAACAGCTAGAGTTTGACACACAAACCGTAGATTTTTCAAAGCATAGGAAAAACTCTGTATCTTAAGTCAGTATAACTCTGATAAAGGGTTAAATTGGGATTTGTTATTGTGTGAGGGAAACAGTGGAGGTCAGCTTATTCAGCAGTTTGTACCACATGACAGTTTTGTGACAAATCCTGCAAATGCAGGCAAACAGGGACATGCAAGCAAATGAGCATTGCATAATCAGTAGTATCCATAAATACAAATGAACTCATGTAGCCCATTGATTTATTTAACAAATATCCACAGTGCATTCAGTAAAACGGCACATAGTCCACAGCCTCTGTTACTTGCTGCAGGACAGCTCAGCCTGAATGCTAAGTGGTCAGCAGATGTTTTCTAAGCATCTATTGTATCATCAGAATATCAGACAAACGTGAACAGTGAAGACATGCCAGTACATTCCTACTTCACTTCACCTCTGCAAGACTGACAGCGTGGTGCTCAGCAATCCTCTGCTCGTCTACACGTGTCAATCATGTCATTATGAGTTAAACCACAACAGGGTGGGTGGCACTAAGTGTTAGCTGCCAGTCATTTTAACCA
This sequence comes from Coreoperca whiteheadi, assembly GCA_011952105.1. Classification (NCBI taxonomy): domain Eukaryota; kingdom Metazoa; phylum Chordata; class Actinopteri; order Centrarchiformes; family Sinipercidae; genus Coreoperca; species Coreoperca whiteheadi. Next base: position 20,704,784 of record CM022482.1, on the reverse strand, counting down.
AGACAAAATGTAGCATAGAAAAGTAGACATTTATTTTAGGGCCTAGCATATATATAACCCTTTTACCCACAGCAGGAAAGTGTGAACTAATTCAATGTTGATGGTAAATTTGCATTCTAACACCTACCTTCACACCTCTGTTTATTGTTGAAAATGGTAATGCAGAACGGAAGAAGAAACTGAAGCATAAAAGACTAATGTTCAGGGTAAATACACCAATTTTAATTGAGACAAATAGTATCGAAAGGAAAAGATGTTCAAGTTCAAAAGGTCAAGAACATTGTTAAACAGTAACCCTAACCCGAATAGAAAAAAGAGAGAAAAAAAACCCTTAATCCTTGAGATTTGGAAAGGTATGTCCCCTCTTGGCCCAAATAAATCTATGAGTTGAAGTTAAAGTAAGGTCAAGTGACTGAGACTCAAAGCTTAGCATTGATTGCAAGTCTATGAGCTATTTTGACAGCTATTATAAGTCCCTGCATAAACACTAATTTCCATGCATATGTACTTCACATATAGTACATATATGTGTAAGCAGAGCAGAATGCACCACTTCCATATGTCCTATTCCCATTTAAATGTTGTAAAGTGAAGCAGTGTTAGCTGCAGAAATGAAAGTTTATTGAAAGATGTTGGATGAACTTCAGCCCAGTTTTCTTGAGCTGTAAAAAAAAAAAAAAAAGTTCTACTGATGACATGGTTGACATTTTAGGAGTAATGGCCAGTTTGTTTTTTGATTTTTCTTTTGCATCTCGTAAAGCTAAAATGTATAAAGCTCATGCTCATCCACACTTGAAGTATCAAGAACATATATTTCACCTATATTTCCACTTTACTTTGTCATTTTGAACCAATCACTTAATTAGTTTTAAGTAACAATTTCCTTAAAGCTGCTCCAAATTTTATTTTATTTTTTTGTAGTGATGGCCCGCAACTTGATAAAGTAATAAAGCTCTGATTAACTGACTGTACGTTAGTTACTGGGGTTATCTGCGCAGCAACAAATGGCCGAAAGACACAGTTACCAACTAGCTGGTGAACATAGTGAAGCATTTCGAAGCTAAACAGCCTGATGTTTCACTCAGGGCTTCGTGGAGTGAAGAGGAGAGCAAATATTGGAATTTGGTTGTGTCCAGAAATCCGGCTCCAAAAAAACGCTGATGTGGCTCCGCGTCTGCCACATAAATAGTGTACAGGCAACTGTTTCCTAACATGTCTGCAATAATGACTTAGGCTAGCTGCTTACACATTCGCTCCCTAACAACTTCACAAAGTGATAATATGTCATTGCTGGGTTTACACCTTGTTCCATGCCCTCAAGTGGTAGAAAAATCAATGAATGCAGGTTTAACCAAATCGTATGCATACCAGTTAAATGCTACTTAAAAACCCTTTCTTCCGAGAAGGCTTGGTCCAGCTATTATTAATGGCTCTCAAGGGTCCTTCTCTTCTTACTTCAAACATGCCCTAGTCCACCTTCATTTAAAAAGACAGGCTGTGACTCAAACATTTGAAATACCTACATACAAATAAATTGTGAAGACCACGCTAGTAAGTTCACCTTTGAAATGTTCCTGAATTGAGAGCCCTCCACAGTGTTGAGACTACCCTTGTCAAGGTTACTAATCCCTTACCTTTTGAAAATGAGACCATGACTGTTCATTTCTTGCGGTTTGAGATTTGAGCTCAGCATTTAATACAGTGCAGCTATACTATCTATAAATGGGTAGGTTAAAGCGCAGCTTTAAAAACAAGCTCAATATTAATATCGCCCATTACGGCCTCAATGTAAATAAATGAGCCTGCAAGATATTAAAATGCAAACAAACGGAATCTGAAAAGCAAAAACATATTTTATTTACATTAGCTTTGGCGGTTACTCTTGTGTTATAGGGTGATGCTGACAACTTGGAATACATTATCCATTAATGATAACAATTTACTATGACAGAACATGTGATTGTTGGATTACTCACAAAGCTTGATGTAATCTGATACATTTAGTCTGTATAGCCATTCATAAGAATGTGCACTATAAAAATAGAACTATAAACCTGTGGAATGTGACTCGTAACTAGACAGTAACCACAATAACACTCCTTTCAAATGGATCAGAAACATATTGGTACAATTGTTTGTTTCTGAATTAATTTTTTTATGTATCTGCCATTAACACACTCGCTTCTTTCTTATCTTGGGACTGACCATGTAGCTGTGTTCGTCACAGATTGGTTAGGCTACAACATGACTGACAGGACATTGATTTTTATCCAATGAGGGGGGAGGAAGGGGCATGAAAGTGAGGCTGTGAGCAGACAGTGTCAATCAATGCATTGGCGAAAATGGCGACCATAAATACAAAAGAAACTGAAGTGGCTTGTCAGATTTTCTTAACCAGCAACCACGTTTTTTTAAACAAGCCCCCCCCCTCAAAACAAAAGGCAAAACGCTGTGATTCTTTCAAGCGACTTCATAAAAAAATAACCCCAAAGTTGCCTATTATTACAGGACTTGGCAACTCTGAGTGTCATCTTTGATCCTACAAATGATGGGAGCCAAAGTCCAATATCTTCTAATCCTACACATAGTGGCTTTAAATGAAATTAAAATTGCTATGAGAAGCATTTGTTCATAAACGCTAAATAAGAACTAACCTGTGTTCAATCAAGAACATCACACTATTTCCTACATTAGCACTGACTGCTGTTATTGGACCAAAGTCATGTAAGTAGGAAAATTATTCGTAGGGAGGCTCGGTTGGTCCTTCTGTAGCTGTTTTTTTTTTTTCTCAGATGCAGCAGTTGCTTTGTGTGTGTTTGTTACTGATGAGGAAAGCAAAACACCAACTGCCAAAGTCTCAACTCTGTTGTGAGACTGTGGGGAATTGAGTTGTGCCAAAATGAGCACTGCTAGAAATTAACACTGTTTCTCATTTAATGGGGTAGCATCATAAAAGGCATGCAAAAATGATGCTCATCTTTTTTTGTGCCATGGCAGAGAGATTGGCTGGAACTCCCCAACAGACAGAAAGAGAAGCAGAAGGCGAGAGGAGGGCATGAGAAGAGGAAGAGGAGGAACAGAGAGAACTGATAAATTTTAACCATGGGAGACTTCCAGGACCCATTTGACGTATAGTGCTGCACTGTAGTGCTACATGCGCCATAAAACAATCAATAGCCATACAAAGCACACATGTCCCTGAGTTGCCTGTTGAGTCAGGCCAGTCTTGTACAAATCCAGCCAATGTGAAAGTCTTTCATATATCAAAAAGACAATACTAGTGAATTTAATGTTGAGGCATGTTGCAACGTACCTGTTGTTTTGTCACCTGTCTGTGCAAATATACATGCAGACTGTGACATAATGTATCACAGTCTGTCTCCCTGTCCCTCCTCTCCAGCCACATTTCTATTTCCCCAGGCCCCTTCATTACCAGTTTCCTTCCACCCACCAGGAGCCCTCTGACTTTCCCTTTTTTCCCCCACCACCTGACTGCCTCGCCTATTTCCACACCTGTTCCCACTGCCCTCCTTTGCTCTGTAATTAACTGGCCTTCCCTGCCCATGTGAAAAGTAGAAATTAAATGTGAGAGGCATCATTATACAAATAGGCCTATCGCACGTTTGATTTCGCTTAATATCCCACGTTAATAATCTGCTTTATCAGAAACATTCAAACCAGCAGTGTTATTTGTGCTTGTGCTAGTGAGCCATAACTATTCCATAAGCGCCTTTGAATTGTAATAGATATGAACCAACTCGAATCAAAGTCCGCTCAATATTTCATCAGCACTGTCTCACAATCACATTCCCATCCCCCTGGAGCGCAGAGGAGAGGGCTCAACTGTATGCTACTGCCTGCTACTACTCGTGGTCAACTGTGGGGCACACTGCAGCTGTTGATGCCAAGATGTGGCAGGATTCCTCAACCACTTTAACTAGGCTAACTGATGAAATTATCATTGGTTGTAGAGATCCAAGATAACATCAAATAGCATTAAAGAATCGCAGAACAGAGTGTCATTAGTTTTCAATAATAACTTCAGATACTGTGCATATATCACCAAGTACGATTCCGTTTTCATGCAGTTTTTTTTTGTGTAAAATCGCAGCCGTGAACACGACTGTGTTGTCAGGCGCACTGAGACGCGGTGGGTGCCACACACACTCTGCCCTCTCCAGTCACCTCACCCGGCACATTTTCACCACCTGCACATAGCCCATACTTCGCCTAATTGATTGCACAGCCATGCAATAAAAGATAAAACAGTGCTTTACATTTACGGTTCGTCTGTGGTCTCAGCCACGTCAGTGTCGTCCTCCTTCTCGGACACTCGTCCGAAGCAGCAACATGTTGCCATTTTTTATTGTTTGTGACCCTTCCAACAATCTGAGCTTTCTTCATGTAGTTTAATGTCTCTGGTGCCTGGCACAGAGCACAAACAAAGTTAGCATTAGTTATACAAGTTCAGTACAGTTCTCCAAATAGGCATTCATGTCCTACGAGGCTTAATCTTAGTCTTTCTCTCGTTTATTGATTCACTATACAGAACCATTGACCTGCAGGCTCATTTCAATGCATCAGCATTCACGAGGTGCTTTGCATTTACCATTTATGGTTGAATGTGGGCGTGTAGAGGGCGGGATATGAGGCTGCACACATTTCCAGGTGGACTGTGATTTGGACTGCAGGTTTGCATACGCAAGTTTTAAAAATTTTGCCATTTTTGGCTTTTGTGCGCATGTACACTTTTAGTATGGATCCTACACACTGATTTCTAAATGAGACCCCTGATCCTTTTTTCCTTTGTCAGTTTGTCCTAGTTTCAAAGTGTGTGGTTGAGCTTCAGCTGCAGAGAGAGAGAGGTGGGGGAGTGTCTCAGGTGAGCAGTGTCAGGGAGAGCTGATTGTCACAGCTGTGTGTAGTTGACCAATTATGCAAAAGCACTAACGTGCAGTGACAAGGCACAAGGCACAGGAGACAGTGACCCAAGGAAGAATCTCTTTCTTGGCGTCTGCATCCCAGCCAGGGAACCCACAGAAGCTCAGACTTGCTACGCTATGTTACTGTCTTACCTTGTTTATGCATTTGCGCTTCTGTGACTTGACACTGCCTTCCTACCTCTACCTGTAGAAGCAGAATAGTTCTGGCACAACTTCACCTACTAGTTGCATGGAGAAGGGGAAACATACTAAAGATGTCAAAGCTCCAGCAACAGTTGTGGCATAAGAGAACTTGGATGCCACCAGCCAAAACGCATTGGTCTAACATTAAAGTTGTTCTATAAGTGTTGCTGGAGTTTTGACTTATTTTGCCTATACCTGCTTGTAAACAGTTTTTGGTCATTAGACTGAGCTGATGAAGGGAAAACTGGTACTGAAGGGATGTCTTCAGTTGAATAAAGGGATAACTCAGAGCCCCAGTTGTCGTTACATGAATTTATGTTCATTACAAACAAATCTGTCGACAGAGAAGCCTACATGTCATAAATCAACAGATGTTCCTGAAGGCTGAGACAGCATCAGAGTGTGAAACCTATCAAAATAGAGGGAGCTCACAGATTCACTCAAGGCTCCTCTTATCTGTGACCTCAGACAGCTGGCTACTGTTTGGCCGAAGTAAGATAAACACGAGCATGAAGGAGAGCCTGAGGCCTTCTCTGTTACATGCATTATTAGAGTAAATTCTATAGCACCCGCATACATTCTATTACACCCATAACCCTTGTAGTCACCCCACATTTTCTTCAACAGTAGCATATAAATACACATCTGGGCTCTCACCCTCAACAGGGTTGAAGTCTTGCCCTTCCTGCCATGTGTGGGTAAAACACACATGGCAGGTTCCTAAATTCAGTGACATTGATGGGATGGCATCTCTTCATAAGAATGAATCACCAGCATCAAAGCATCATCCCAGGCTCATGCCTCTTCATTTACATGGCTGTCTACCATGAGCATCGTACACAGGGCGAGAGAGAGAAAGAGGGTGACAATATGCAGATTGAAAGAGAGACCAATATAAGCGTTACCTTTTGAGCATTTGCATCTCTGAGAGCAGACATGTAATGCTGCAAGAAAAGATAGATATCACACAAAGACAGAAATTAGATTAGAGGAGAGACAGAAAATAGTTAGAAAAAAGCTTCAGTGGTCTAACATTGGTAGATACAAATTTAGTTTGCGCTATGTTTAATGTTTCTAACATCATAAAACTAAGGGTATATTAGGTCAAGTGATGTTTAGATTATTATTCTGGATAACTCTGGATCCTACATTTCCCATATTGCAACTTGATGCCATCTTTCATAGACCCTCCTTGCGTGGTTAACAACCATGTCAGTCAAACCCCATACCCCCAGTTTGTAATGCAGGCTTACTGTTGTGCATTTGTCTCTAAGCCAAAGCTGAAACAACCCTGATGATATCACTATGACATCATCTGGGTTATTTTCTCCGAGCTCCCCCAGAGCCACAGACATCATTATTAACTGTTTTCACTGGTTGATTAGCACTCTTCATGACTAGTAAACTGAGCTTCATGTGCAGAATTGGTGGAGCACTCCTTTAAAACAGTCTTTTATATAAATACAAAGAAAGCTGGAGAACTGTGTAATTACTTCAAAACAAATCCAAACTTTGTTGAGCTACACATTGTTCCACCACAACCCCATGGTTCTTGTCTGCCATCAGACCTGATATTTGGATTAATACCATGGAACAATTTAGTTGTGTAAACTGGACAGATGAGACAGTGTTCACAATCTTTTTTGGCGTGGGTGAGCAAAACACTATTGATTTCTCCTCTGCAGGTGGATTAGAAACACGTTTGCCTTTCTCAAGAGAGCGGTCTTGGGATGACTTCAGTGTAAATATGAAATTCTTGTGTGTGTGTGTGTGTGTGTGTGTTTGTGTGTGAGAGAGAGAGAGAGACAGGCAAAGAGAGAGATTGCTAGCTGGAGGTCTTGCAGTGACATTTGGCTGTTTTCTGTCTGACATTTCTGCAGTCAAACAAACAAGGTCCAATCTGTCAAGAGTAACAAATCAGACTGTAGCCTGACTAGATAAACCTAAGTAAAAATAATCTATTCGAATCTAGCTGTGGATTGTTTATATTCAGAAAAGTTTAAGTTAGTTTATTCAGTTACTGCCAAAAGGCCAATTATCTTGGAAGATTGCTCACTGACTGTTGTGAAACATTCTGTCAGTAGATATTGGATGGAAAGTTCTACAGACATTCACAAGGGCAGATCCAATACTCTTTTTGTCTTGACTTCTTTTTAACTTTTCATGTTCCATTATTTCTTACCTTACTGTCTTTCATGGTCTCATCTTGTATATTTTCTACTTCACTGCATTCACTTTCCTCTCCATTCAAATTTCCTGTACGCTTGTGTGTTATTATAATTATATTCTCGACTTGTAAATGGAATCCAAGGTCAGAATATTATGTAAGTCCACAGGAAACAGAATAGTTTAAGAACATAATGTAATGGGTGTAAATGACATCTAAAGAACTGCTGTATACGGAGGACGGATAGGAGGTTATGATCTATACAGGACATTGGTTCCATGCCTTTTACAACAGAAATATGGTTCTATGGTTCTTAGAAAACATCTCTCCTTTCTTTTATGTTATATAGTCTAAATAGTAAGCTAGTGACAGTGCAGATAAGTTCTAGGTGTCGGCCTGTATTTCCCTGCCTCTCTAATGCTGTCTTATTACCATCTTCCCATCCCACAGGAAAAGGCCCCTTTTTACCTGTGATCTCCCAGCGCTGACACTATCTACTCAGTGTCTCTGCTGATGCCATGCAAAATGACAGCCCCAAGTCCTCTGTTCCACTGCCAGATAACAGTGCAGGGGGCCCATAAAGCAGAAAATACCAAATCGCATTCTGCTAATACCCTTAGTGGTGACAGCCTTAGTTCACTTGAAATCCTCTGCAGCAGAAATACCAAGGGTTGTCCTACTCTAGTGGCTCTGCAGGTTTGCTAGAAAAAGTCTTTCATTGAGTTTGCATTGGGGTGAACAAAGAAAATGTCAGAGAAAGCGTCAAAGCTGAAACAACCTGCAACAGGGTTATAGAAGAGGCACCAAAGCAGCCACCTTTGAATGCTTTTTTTTTAATTACCTGAAACAGTTTTGCTATAAATCTGCATCTATGGGTGACATTTCAACACAGCAGGGTGTGTACCAGAAGGAAGTCAGAGTAGAACTACAGCTCCTTCATGTTGGAAGGAGCCAGTTGATTCATTCATCTGATTAGGATGTCTAACAAACGCCTCCCTGTGGGGGTATTTTGGGAACATTCAACCTTATGAAGACTCTTTGGGGCAGAGTCAGAACATGCTGGCTCCCTGGCCTTGGAATGTCTCGAGATCTCCCAGGAAAAGGTGGAGATTGTTGGTGGAGAGAAGGACGTTGGAAATCCTTTGCTGCCATTGTGATCCAGAAAGAGTAAGCAGTGGAAAATGAGTGGATGGGCTCATAGGCTTAGCCAATCTTTCTTGCATATTTGTGAGCTGATAATTTTCCATCTGCACACTGAGCCAATCAGGATAATCTTGCCCTGTCTTGGTCAGCAAGGTTGACCTACACTGGCAGTGTTTCGTCTCACTCATCAACAACAACACCACCCGTCTGGCAGTGGCAAGATGCCAGCAGTGTGGGATGACTTCCAGCAATCTCATGTGGTGTGCTGTGCTGTGATGACAGTGATGCCACGTGGTGGCAGCTCCACCAAGCACTGCCCCTCTGCCCTTGTTAAAGTCCCCCCAGCCCTTTCCAGTCTCTTTGTTCTCCAGCAAGATAACACAATGCTTCTCGGCTGACCTGAACTACTCTCCCTTCCATGAGGAAGGCTGTCTACATTAGTGGTTGGTTTGGATATAATACCACTTTCTTTCAATACTTGTTTTTCTTTGGGACTTCCCTGAAAAGAAAGATGAAACACTGTCAAAAGCAATGATACAACCAGCTTGACCATTTTCACATAAACACCCCGATCTCTGGCTTTCTCAACATTAGAAAGTAGACATTAGAGAAGAGGGTAGGACGACAGTGTGCAAACACGTGCTAATCCCTCAGTCTAAACATAGGCTTGCCCGCTGTCTTTCAGATGCCATATCAAGCTTACATTTTGGCAGGCAAGGACCATCCCTGTTGGCATCAACAGGCTAGATCAGTGGAACGTGAGGAGGACATATGTGCAGAATTGACTAGACCTGCCTTTGCTGGCTTACTATCCTCCCACATTCTGCTTTGCAGGAAGGATGGGTGCGGAGTGGAAATTTATTCCTGACTGTCTGGTGTTACGCTCAGGTCTCCAGGTTCATGTTTAGAACTCAGAGGAGACCAGTGGGCGTGAGAGATTTATTGTGCAGGAAGCATACAGAGCTGATGCTTTACAATCTGCATGTGTTGGCTGTGCTGTCTCTCACCTTCTGTTTAGTAGGTGGAGTGGCTGGATGTGCCAATTCTGTCCCAGGTCACCTGTTGTGTTGTGGTGCCTCAACTTGTTCTAATTCCCAGGTCGTCAAATACCAACGCTTTGTCAAATGTCTGCTGGTCAGCCGTAACCTGAATCGAAACGGCACTATCTCTGTTGAGAAAAGGCGTTTTACAGCCTATGATTGTAAAATGTGAAGTTGCTCATTTAATTGAATGTTAACTAGAATATGTGTCATATTTAATTATGAAATCACCTTTCTTAAGAAGTGGTTATCAAACTGGACTTTACCTTTCACATCCCTCATTTAACCCCCATGCTTGTCACATTCATATATTTCATCCAACTGGACTTTATATTGTGCATTGCATTCAGCCTCAACTGTTAAATAATTTCTGCACATGTCACATTCAATGTTTGCTCTTGTCACCTTCATATACAGCTCTGGAAAAAATTAAGAGACCACTTAACATGGAAGTGGTCTCTTAATTTTTTCCAGAGCTGTATTTTTTACACTTAATTTCACTGTGACCATTGCACAGTCCATATTTCCTCTGTACAGTCAATATTTCATTACACGTTTTACATCCCATTACAAAACTATCATTATTATTTTCCATAAATAGATCTTACAATGTCAATTTATTTAAATATTACTTTGTTAATATTATTACCACCTTACTTTTGTCCATTCTTATTCTTCTGTGATGCATTATTTGGGAGCAAACCCCGAGACCACATTCTTTGTATGCTTGCATTGGCTAGTAAATCAGATTCTGATTGAATGGGCTATGTCATACTGACATAAAATCCCAAAACCAAGAATCATAAAGACACAAAAAATCTCCAGGCTTGTGTAATAGTGGCCTATGCATGCCTCGGTAGGCACGCATAGGCTTTCAGGCCTTATTCCAAGCCAATAGTAATGCCAATAACCTCTGAAGGGGAATCATTTTTGTCACAAGTTCACAAGTTCGGACATTCATTGTTCCCTCTCAGGATGAATTGTAATAACTTTGGTGATCCATTCCCTTTTCATCCTGCCACATCTGCAGGTCAAAATTCTATTTTGTTCAATACTTTGGTTTATGACCAAATACCTGCAAACTAATCAAATTCCCATCAGCTGTTCTTTGTGTTTGGTGCTAATTAGCAAATGTTAACATGCTGACACAATAAACTAAGTTAGTGAACATGGTAAACATTTTACCTGCTAAACTTCAGTGTGTTAGCATGCTCAGTTGTTTACAAAAATGTAAACTGTAAAATGTTTTCTATATGAATACAAAAGATGTATTTTATTATATTCTAACTGAATATTGACAGTCGGCCAGTAATTGTCTCTTGACTTTTTACTCTTGAGTTAACCAATATAGTTTAACCAGTAGTCTGTATATTATGGATGTTTTCCACAGTTTTCTCGCTCTATTCAGTAGAGGATTGTGTGACATTACCCTGCTTTTTATGGACTTTCCTTTTAATCACTATTTCATTGGTGACAAACCATTGAATATTTATGAATAGCTGCACTGCAAAGAATAACTCACTGAGAATAGAGTGTAGATTAGTCAGTCCCTCAACTGAGTTTGTGCAATGTGGATGTCAAAACACACAAAGGGATGAAAAATCACATGGCAAAACCAAACACACGGGCAAACAAACAAACGTGCACACAGACACAAACAACACCACAAATGCTGTCATCTTCATACAAAGACACATTCTGCAGGCTGTTTGGTATTTCTGGTGCAAACCTCTCAAGACATTAATGAGTAAAATGTTAGCTCATGTTGGGTGGATGGATTTTCACACTAGGCAAATTCTGCCAGAGAGGTTTCACACAGCGACATTGTTTTATGATTCACACATATCAAAAGAATACACGCACAAATAAACACAGATTTAGGGAACACTTGCGTACTGCAGGCATGGGGCTCTGTGTGTCTTCTATTCAGTATTCAGTGGTTGCCTATGGTTTGGATATAACTCATTTCTGAAAGCAAAAGCCTGACACCCCACTGTGTCTCCTATTGGCTCACTTTTGTTTTTGTTTTTCTGCTGCTCTAATATTGCTTCCCCTAGTTTGTTCACTTGAGAACAATCTGCCTGAATTTACTGCAGCTGTAATGCCATTTTCCCCAAGAAAGGTGACCTCCATTCCAGGTCTGGCTGCCACCTCCATTCCTGCTGCTAATGACAACAATACTTTACTGTGTGTCTTCATGCTTGTTGATGGCTTTTTGCAACTAAAGGAAAAATTCAAGCTATTTCAATCGTATACAAACTAAGTAAATACACTTCCAAACTCCTATATTTTCAATTAGCTTTTAAATATCAAGAGGATGAGAGTGGTACTAGAGGTGAAAACCATTCTGCATACAGTTGTTCTTCTAATTAATAGGAAAATTGTTGAAGAATTATAGAATCAGTATTTATTTTCATGCCTTGTGATACTTCTAAAAAACAAAAACGCGAACACGTTATGTGACCTTCATATTGCAAAAGCACATGTGGATTGCACGTTTTTACATGCGAAATATCACATTCCATGTGGCGTACCTGTGCCTATATAAGGCAGTTGGTTATTAAACATGAAATCTCAACAAGCCACATATGCCTTTTATGAATGAATCAAATGCGATGAATTCACATGTCCTCTACAAAGGAACAATACAGTAGACAGTAGAAAAAGGTCATGACTGTGCTTTTAATGCAAGTTTTGGAAGTTATTGTATATCAAAATAAGACAGGATAAAAACTCAAAATATATATTGCATTATAGATCAAACAGCATGGAGTTTTGACAAAGCTGGGAGATAAAAGCTGTTGAAAAAGTGAAGTGTGTCACATTTGGAAAACCAATTTTCTTCACATCAGCTAATTAAAATGTATTTTTTTCATTTTATCCCAAAGCAACCCATATTAAGGTGAAAGTATACTGTGCATTTTTAATTTCAGTCTCCTCAGCTAGGTGAACACTAACTTATCTAGTAGTCACAGCAGCAATGGCATCTTGCTCTCTCTGTTGCTAAATTAAACAAGGAGACGGAGATTTTGAATGTAAGCCTGGATAAGATGGAATGTGATTCTTAGGATGTGCGACTTGACTGACCTCTTTCTTATACTCTAGATGTTTTCAACAAAGATGTTTTCCACTATGAGTTGAGCATAAGAAAATCTCTACATTTGGTTCATGAAAAAGGCATGCATCAACTGTGCGAAACTGGGGTGAGGAAGACCCGTGGAGGGAACACCATCTGTGGTAAGACACTCTGGTTGACAATATTTTGGGAAAACATGGATTCCTCTGTGCTTTATACCACAGCTCACAATTTCACACCACCGGTAAACAATATTCTCATTAGTGCCTTTCAGTAGTTGCAGATAATGGCAAAAATCTGACTTTTTCACGGAATGATGTCGTACTTTTACGCACATCAACAGCAAGCATGGCTGAAAGCAAATGTAAAATTGCTACCGGCTCCACAGTGGAGGAGTTGGTTCCAAAATGGGGAGCGACTTCAGTAGTGGAAGAGGTTTGGTTACAAAAGATCAAGCAGTGTTTCCCACACATAGACTTTACTTGGTCGGCCCGCACAGATTATTAACTAGTGCACAATCTCCCCTCGGGCTTCCCCTCCCGTGGGGTGTACTGACAATCACACATGCTCTGCAGAGAAACACAGAGAGTCTCCTACTTATGCCGTTGTTTAGTAAAAGCATGTACACCTGTTGGTGTCTGTCATTCGTTACCACGTTGGTTCCGATTGTATCGATAGGCCACGTTGTTGACAACAAGCCTCCTCCACACGCGCTGTGAAAACGTACCCGCGGGGGAAAAAGTCCAAAACGTGAGTTGTGTTTTTTGGGCGTCTTTATGAAACATATTGCTGCTGAAAAAAAATCAACACATACAGGGAGAAAGAGAAACAGAAAGAGGTGGGTATGTTTGTGTGTGTGTGTGTGTGTGTGTGTGTGTGTGGGGGGGGGTAGAGGATTAAGTAGAATTAAAATTGTGAAATAATTTACTAGAAATAGGGTAATGTATTCTTTCAAATGTTGTCTATATAAAATTTTCAATAGACAAATATATCTTAATATTTTTCAGGATTTTTTTCATATCCTATAGAATATCATTATCTCAGAAATACCGTGAAATATCGTGATATTATTTTAGCGCTATAACTCCCATCCCTAGTTGCGGAAAAACTTGAGCTCTGTGAAACTGTGCTTTTTATGAAATTATACGCACAGATTTGTTATGCACACTACTATTAGATATAATTTAAGCCTTAAGGCACTAGGTCCTAAGTCAGCATTAACATAGAGAATTCACGTTGAGAATACTGAATAGTAACTTCAACACCCTTTGAAGAAGCAGTTATGTGCTGACTAAGGCACAGGACACCATCTGAAATACTCAGAACTTGGAGCCTATAGAGATCTATAATGACCTCTGGTTACCATACATCTGATGTGAAAAGGGCTGCAGGGCCATGCAATGTAAAACGGTCCACTCCATTATATCACAGGAGCTGTAAAGCTGTCACTGCCACTCGATGCTCTTCCCACATAAAGCTGATTTGTGATGGCTCCAATCCGCCAGCCCTCAGTCTCCCTAATGATGGTGAGATCCATCACACTCATTTAATCAGAGCTGAAAGGAAAGCAAAGAAGATGGATGAGGCCATTGTGTGCCTCAATAGGTACTTTATAAAGTCACTCTCGTACCCGTCCCACACAGGCCAAAATCTACATGATAATATAATCAGTAATTTAGTGCCGTTGAAGTTGTTGTTTCTTTTTTATCACCCGCTTGAACTGTTGATGCTAATGAGAGTGTATTGCAAACAACTTGCACTCCTGATTAGATGTTTCCATTGGATAGAATGTCCATTCTTTCAAGAGCAGTTAAGGCCGTGGAAAAGAACAGAGGAGAGACAGAGGATGTGACTGATGAACCAACAAGTCCTTCAAACTCAACAAAATAGGTTGTGTGTCACTGCCTTCAAAAATGACCCTTATGGCCATTTCCAGGATGATTCATATGAGTGTTTCCTGATCCACCACCAATATGGTTAAGGTTTGGTCAGGTTTAGGCAACTGAAACTTCTTGGTTATAGGTAAGCTGGTAATGGTAAGCCTAACCGATTTTGAAATTGGGTTGCATCACACACCTGAGGAGAATCTTCACAGATTTTCTTCTTTCTAATCTCAATTATGCTCACACTACAAAGTTTAAAAATAATGACGCATCAAACACTACGGAAAGTACTGGATCTGTAAACCCCTCATATTACCAGATAATCTTGGCCAAACATTGGTCGGGACCACGATCCCAGACCAGATTTCACCTCCGATTGTCATGAGGGGAGAATCGGGGACATATCGGCCCACAATTCCTGTAGTGTGAGCCCAGGAAAGATAGTAAACTGCGGTTTCCAGTGTCAAATTCAGAGGCTGCGTTTCCCTTCAAATATCTACCCGACCTCTCCCAGCAGTATAACGATATCAAGCTACTTGTGTTTGAGACATTTAAGTCATTATTTGCACAGCTAGAAGAGGTTGCCAAGAAAACGTAAGCTTAAGCCGATTTTAAGTGGTTGAACAACTGGAAGAGGACAGTTTTGATGGACAAACACAGACACACACAGACAGTCCGAGAGAGGGACAGGAGAAATCAAGAAATCAAAGACAAAGGCCCATCCAGAGGTGTCAAAAGTATTCACATACATTACTCAGGTAGAAGTATAGATACTAATTTGAATCGTCTGTTCTGTAGCTTTCAATCATAACACAACATTTTCATCAGCAGATGAAGTTTTTCCAGTTATCATGGAAATGTATATGTTAAATTTTTCTGATTTTATTCATCCATTTTAATTTTGAGAAGTCCTTGAGACAAAATACAATTCTGTTAAATTGTGGGTTGGTTGTGTAACCTTGTAATGTTCCATATAATAGGTCTGCTCTGGAAAACCGAGGAATGAAGCTTAGCCGCAGTAAGACAGAATACATGTGTGTCAATGAGAGGGACCCAGGTGGAACGGTGAGGTTACAGGGAGCAGAGGTGAAGAAGGTGCAGGACTTTAAGTACTTAGGGTCAACTGTTCAGAGCAATGGAGACTGTGGAAAAGAGGTGAAGAGGCGAGTGCAAGCAGGTTGGAACGGGTGGAGAAAAGTGTCAGGTGTGTTGTGTGATAAAAGAGTATCAGCAAGAATGAAAGGAAAGGTGTTCAAGACGGTGGTGAGACCAGCGATGTTGTACAGCTTAGAGACAGTGGCACTGAAGAAAAGACAAGAGGCAGAGCTGAAGGTGGCAGAGCTTAAGATGTTGAGGTTCTCTTTGGGAGTGACGAGGACGGACAGGATCAGGAACGAGGACATCAGAGGGACAGCTCATGTTAGATGTTTCGGACATAAAGCCAGAGAGGCCAGATTGAGGTGGTTTGGACATGTTCAGAGGAGAGACTGTGAATATATTGGTAGAAGGATGCTGAGGTTGGAGCTGCCCGGCAGGAGGTCTAGAGGAAGACCAAAGAGGAAAATTAATGGATGTAGTGAGAGAGGACATGAAGTTAATTGGTGTGAGTGAAGAGGATGCAGAGGACAGGGTTAGATGGAGGCACATGATTCGCTGTGGCGACCCCTGAAAGGGAACAGCCGAAAGGAAAAGAAGAATTCAATTTAAATGTATTCATATATCATCAATTCATAACTTATTTATCCCATTGCACTTTTCCTAAGGACCAGGTCTAGACCGTACTCTTTATAATATCATTGACAGAGACTCAACAAATCCCACCAAGAGGAAGCACATGGCGACAGTGGCGAGGAAAAGCTTCCTTTAAGAGGCAGAAACCTTGGGCAGAACCAGACTCAAGGGTGGGCGGCCATCTGCTGCTGCCGGTTGGGTTGAGAGAGAGAGAAGAAGAATTATTAATAATTAATAATTATTTTTATCCCTTTACTGAGCCACAGTGCTCAAGGAAAGGGAGAAGGAGAGTGGGGAAGAAGTTAAGATAGTAGAGAGAGGGAATAGAGTAGGGTTTGAGGTTGTCTAAGGCGGATGAAAGGGTCTCAGGGTGCTTTCACACCTCTAGTTCACATCTCACGAACCAAGGGCAAACAATTATACATTGTAGCATTCTTCTGCTTTTTTGGTTTCTTTTCACACCATATTTATTGCTTTGGTCCAAACCAGTTGAAACGAACTAAAATGCAGTCACATGACAACATCCACATCACTCATCCGCCATGGCGTATTTCCTAAACTGCTTTTCGATTGGTCAGAATTTACGTGCAGGAAAATTCCAACAGAAGAGGAAAAGCCAGCAAACAACAACACAACTATGGAGAGACGACTGCGCGGGCTGGTTTTGTCCCTGGCCATAATCTATTATACGGTTGGTATCCACCACAACATGCAAACAATACATTTCTATAATGAAGCGCGGATGCGGCTTGAAAACAACATTCTGATGCAAACGGAGAGAGTGGACGCATCACTCGTCACTTCAAGCGGACTCGTGCATTAATTCTTCTTAACTCTGATGTGCTCATCTTCCGAAAATATGACTACAGCTGCTGGTTTAGTCGAAAAATGATCAGCAATTTTTGCAGTTGGGTCGGTTTCGAGATCGGTTCGCGTTCTCACCACAAACGAACCGCTCCAGAGTTCGTTTGAAAGCGTACAGAGACCACGTCTTCAGGGAGGTCTCGGTACGCTTGTTTGGTCCGCTTTTGGTGCGCACCCGAGTTCGATTGCTGCTTTCACACCTGACCAAACGAACCGCACCAACGGGGCAAACGAACTCTCGTACGATTCAACCGAACTAAACGAGGCAGGTGTGAAAGCACCCCCACTCATTCTTCACCACCATCATGGCAACAGCACCCTCAGACTGCCGAAGAAAAGCCGGATCCTCTTCATCAAAGACGGCTTTTTGGTCCTGACAGCCTGATCTTGTGCTGAGGCCTTCTTGTCCACTTTCTTCTTGTCCTCTTCTTTCATGCACTTTGAAAACCTGGCCACCTCGTCCATTTCTTTTTTTGAAATGGGATCAATGATCGTCCCTATGACGATCCTCAGCACCTCCGTAACCATGTCAGTCATTTTGTCCTTTACGCACATGTTGTTAACACCTTTTGCTTTTATCGCTCCGCTGCCTTAAAAAGAAAAGAAAAAAAACTGTGAAACAAAGTTAAAACCAAAAACATACTCAACAAATGTCACAATATTATTAAAGTGAGTTTATTTGAGAAAACACCATTTATTATGATGTAAAAGGTTTTTTTTTTCCAGGCCTTTAAAATGTCTTTCCTGTCCTAAAGCTCTTGGAGTTGAGTCTGTCTCAAGTATTTGTGGATAGAAATTACTTTTTTTATAATTACCCCTTGAAACAATGAAGGCACTTGCAAATTACTTTTTGTTGTTTGCCGATGTTGTCTGGAGTCAATTTCTCAGATCAATTTCTGTTCATCCACCTCCTACAACTAAATAACTTCTCATTAAATGTTGTAATTGTTTGAAGTAGAGCTCATTTTAACTGATTCAAGGGTGGTTTAAATGAAACAATGCATCATATTTTATGCACTGGTCATATGTTCTGTATGTAAATACTTAAACCTAAAAGCAACCAATACCTGTCGCTGTAAAATTAATGTAGTGCAATAAAACTAACAACATTTCCCTTTGACATGTAGTCAAAGTGGAGTAGAAATATGTAGCCTGGAAAATACTCAAGGACAGTACAAGTACCTCAAAATACTAATGTTACTTCAGTACATAACTTAATTTGGTTTGTTAATAAATACCTCTTTGTGTTGAGACATCATGTGTCTTTCTTTGAATCGACTGTCGTCAGTTGAAGTGATAACTTGGCTTCTTGTGGTTGAAATGTTGTCAGTTCAAGGCCTGGGACTGAAAAGCTGCTCTCTGTGCAGATTTGTGAAGATCTGCATTCCAGCGTTCTGAATGATGACTTCGTTGCATTACTCAGAGACTCTTACAGTTCCGATTGAACACAAACACAGAGTTTATCTAATTACATTTTTTTGGAACATTTTACCTTAAGCCCTATGTATCAACTATAAATATCAGTAAATAAAAACAATAAATAATTTATAACACATATATATAATGTAGTTTATTAACACACATTATCACAGTATTTTCAACCATTACAGTATCACTCCTATGAAGACATATTTCATATAATTACAACAGTGTCATTCACTATTTGTTTATATATTAGCATCCAGTTATGGATGCTTCACAGGAGGAGTCACAAAGTTGATCAATCACTACATCAATAAACATTTAAAAAGACCTTATATCTGCTTGCAACTATGACACGAATGAATGTTGTTTTGTTTTTAAGAGGTGAGACTTTTTCTTCTCAATGGGAACGACACGCAACGAAGATCCGCTGCTGGAATCGAAACGGGAGAAGTTTGCGATTACACAGTAACTTCTCGCCTAGGCCAAGGGGGCGCACACCTTTCTTTAAAACTCTCATTGAAAGATCAGATATAGTTTTTTTCTCAAGTCCCACAAATAATTTAACACTCTTCTTTTGCACATACAAACATAAACGCTTGTGCTGTATATACATACATTTAAAAAAACAAACCACAGTCAATGAGCATAATTAGGCCACAGTCCCAATCTCACTTGGAGAGTTACATATGTACATGAAGGTTGTATACATGTATAATATTTTCAGTTCCAAAGCTCATATATATAGTTTACCTCAAGAATAGATATAAACTTAAAGACGGTAGACAAATTAAAACCTGAATAAAAGAGTGGAGAAATAAATCAAATGGAGATGCTTCCGTGCACTTAATGGTTTGGTGAGTTGGAAAATGACATGAATAAAATGCTACGGCCTTTACATCACCAGATTTCAACCCAGTTTCACACCTATGCAAGAATGTGTAAGACAACGCTCTCCACCACTTGGCTACTACATACGTCTGCTGTAACTTATTACTTTTTTTAAGTAACGACCCCAACACTGGCTGTGTTCCTGCTGGAGGGTGACGTGATTTGTGTCATGTGCAGGTGCGATGGATCGCGCACAAACCAATAAGGTGTCGGGCTGGTAATATGTTTATACTTCTCGCCCAACCACAATCAAATTCGCTCTCCGGATGGCGCGATATATCTGGATAGGTGTATTTTTGTGTGTTTTTTTAACGTTGACAAGCCGGAATCAAAATAAGCCGAAATGAAATAGGAGTAACGAGGCTATTTTTGAAATGTAAGGATTCGAAAGTCCAGATAATTGTGTGAAAACTTAAGGAGTGGAAGTGAAAAGTTGGCTGAAAAAGAATTAGTCCAGTAAAGTATAGATACCCAAAAACGAAGTATTTGTACTTCGTTACTTGACACCTCTGGTCCCATCCCTAGCAGTCAATCACTCACAGCTGATTTATAATGCACCTGTAGTGAGTACTGACTTCTTTTGTACGTCACCAAGAAGGTCTATGTAATCAACATCCCCGTTCATTTCCTACATCAAGTGTGACAGCAGTACACTGTACAGCAAGTGTGCAAGGCACCTGAGTGCCAGAGTGGGCAAGCTGAGGTGGTGTGCTTGTGCCCCTGAAGGACCTGGGAGTTCACTGTGCAGTCAGCTGTGCAGGATGAGAAAGTTAGTGGAGAGAGTGGGAGAGATGTAGAAAGGTATGGAAATAAGCCTGTAATTCTCCATCTGTAGGAAATTCTGTTCATGACTGGGCATGAATAATCTGTCATGGGACCCGTCCTTGCACTCAGACTCTTTGAGGTGAGACAGTAACAGGAGGAAGAATGGAAATGAAAAAATGAAAAAGTTGACCCCCACCCCCCCTAAAAAAAACAACAACTGATGAGAGACAGGTGGATAAAATAAAATCCAAAATTAAAGTGAACATGGCACAAGGTTATTTGGCTCTTTCAGTACTTTTACTGTTTGAGACTAATAAATGAAAGTGTTTGCTGTTTCTCCCCTCTCTCTTTTGTGCTCAGTCATGGCCATTTCAGAGGCTTTGCTGTAATTGGCCTTTACCTGTTCATGAATGCAGCCAATTCCACACCATCAATGGCGACGGCTGTGCTGTGTATGGACATTACGTCTGCAATTCAGCAGAAAGTTGACAATGTTATTCTTTTGGCTAAAGCTATTGAACCATATCTGTCAGTGCACAGCAAGCCACTAAACCATCTGTAGACGTGTGTGTGTGTGTGTGTGTGTGTGTGTGTATACTCAGGGGTGGGTGGTGGGTTGATATATTGGGAAAACAACTGGGTGGACAGAGGTGGGGCTGGACAGTGGGAAAAGACAGAGGGGTATAGGGGTGTTGGAAGTGTGCAAGCAGCCAAACAAATACCTGACTGTATTCCTCAAGGCAAAATGAGGTTACTTCTCCGGTGAAGCTGCCCAAAAATCTCTGCAATGAGGTTAAGGTCATAGCTAGACAGGACTCACAGCTTATCACTTTATGTATGTGTAACCGTGTGTGCGAGCATGCATGAGTGAGAGCGAGAGCCTGATGTGAAGAAAAGATGGGAGAAAGGCCGAGAGGAAGGAGAGCACGGAACAGCGGAATACGAAAGAGGAAAAAAAGAGGAGACGCACACAGAGTGAGATGCCTACCTTTGCGGTTTGACAGAGCTTGGCCCAGTGGGACAGCCCATGCCACCATATTAGATTTTCTGCCTTATTGCCTCAGCCAAACTCTCTCGCCTCAGGTCACTTTATTGTATAAGGGGACGTGCATTACTCCAACCTCCTCGAAAACCTCCCAGATATGTTGATCCAAGGCCAAGGCTTTAATATCAGCTGGAAAACCTCTCCCGATCCACCCCAGGTTAATTCAATTTAAACAACGTTAACAGCGAGCATGTCAATATTGAAAATATTAACTTCAGCAATACATGTTGGTATAGCCTATTTCAACAGGCACGGGTCCCGAGAGACCAGCAGGACTCATCTTAATAGGATAGCAGCATCAGCAGCCGCATCAGTGCTCATTTATTTAATAAATGATGAGGGGTGTGTTGCTCGAGAAGCTTCCTGCAACCTTTTTCATTCAGTCATGGGGTGGATGAAGGCTATGCAAATGGCGAGGGAGGGAAGCTGTAATCTGCAACAGAGACTGATGAGCTCACAGTGGTTTAAAAAAATAAATAAATGGGAGCAAGCAGTAAAAGAATCAATATGGGAGAACAGAGCAAGAGCAACATTTTCTTTCAAAAATCACTTTATCTCCAGCTCTCCTCTGCAGCTTCTCTATCTTCTCTATCTAACCTGGAATGACTAATGAAATGTCATTTATCTGTAGAAACACACACATGCTTACAAATATAATTATGAGATACCCAACACTGCAACACCAACACTGATACCCATCATGTCTTTACTATAGATTAGTATTGTAGATAAAAATGACACATTGTGCTCCGGATGTGAAAAATATATCCCATAGTGCGGCATCTAAATCTTTCAAGAAAACATCCCTTCACAGAAACACAATAAACTTAGCAGAATAAAGCTTGCTAATCATATACCCCGACTTCGTATGCAGATAATCTTCAGCACCACAGTCGCAGTCATTCAGCAAAGATGCTTCAGAGGAAACGATACAGATGAACTCCTGACATTCAACAGCACGCTACGGGAGAAAGGGCTCTGTAGGTGATTGTTGATGCATGGAAACAAATGGAGAAAGTTATGAACACATACCATATGACTCATCCATTATATGAATCCGTGATATGGCTCAGCATGGGCTGGAGTCTTTAATCTTCCTCTTGCAAATTAATATACTGAGCTGTACAGAGGTTTTTTTTCATATCATATGCGAGCTGATCCATGAATGAAGATTCGCAGCAGCACCAGCCTCAGCCACATTACTGGGACCAACGTGACTTGTCAGTTTTGCAGCTGAATGCCATTCTCAAAAGAGGAAACATCTAGCTACATTGTGTTTGTTCTGTTTGAAGTCCATATGCTGATTATGTACCTGAATGCACTCAAAGACTAGGAAGGGTGTACATAAAAATCCATTGCTGGTCTGTCATTTGCATTTTCTTTAAACAGAGAACGACAACAAGCTATTTTAACGGCAGCACAGACAGTAAAGAACTGGCTGAACTCTGCATGGCATGATATGCAGAGAAGCTGAAGGGACAAAGGAGGAGTATGAAAGAGCGGAAGACGTTTCTGTGGCAAATTAAATAGAGATAAGTGCTCTCTCAAAACACAGCAAAGAAAAGAGGTATTTGCCAGAAACTGTGAAGTCATTCCTAGGTCATGCATAGAGAAGAAAAACAAGATGAGACTGCTGTTGAAGCTGTATCAGCTCTATTATTATCAGCCCAGGGACCAGTAACCAGCTTTTCCCTCACAAATGGACAAATGGCGATGTCACTAAAGTCTGAAATCATGGATGGCGTTTCCTCAAGAATGGCAGCTTTAATGACTTGAGATTCCCTTTTTGAATGGGAAAAGACTAAATTATGTAATTTAATTCTCTATGCTACAATTAAAGTCCACTGGCCCTCTATCTTGGTGCAGTACAGAGAGCTGCCCAAGCTCTGTGACACCAGTCGAGTCCCATTAGTCTCATGGTAGTTATGATGTAAGAGAGTGCAATAAAATGCCTATGCATCATCAACAAAGGCAATACTATCTTTTAACGTTCAGGGATTGTTTAAGTGACTCTTGTCTCATCCTGCAATGTTGCTTTGGCTGTCAGTTTCCTCGGTTGAGTATTTAGAGAAGGACTACAAAATGGAATACAGGACAGAACATCCAGTGCCACATTTTTATAGTAGTACCACACCAAGCCTGACATTACAATATACAGCAACCTTCAAAAAATAGCATCATCGTCTCAAGTTAGACACTAAATGTTTACTGAAATGAAATTGCATTTGTCTGTCTGCTCTGTAAATCACTTGTCCTGTGTTCTCCTTTGGAAAACAAATCAGAACCAAAAGGGTGAAATGTTCTACTTTTTTGGTTCAATAATGGCCCCTCCCAGTTTTGCATTAATTTGATGGAATACCATTCAGGTATCCATGTATGTAAATGGGGACCTTGTTTTGATACAGTCAAACCTTGCATAAAGCAGTAATGCCAGCGTTCTGTCACAGGCAGAGCAGATGGTCACACTGAGCCAGACAGCAGCCTGCTACACAACACAAGAACCACAGGCGTTGTACAACAACCCACATTAGCTTTCCTGCAAAAGTCTCCTCCTTATCTAACTTACAAACATGCCACAGACGTCTTGTGCCTCACATAGCTTAGTTGAACGAGCGACCAAACATACATTCACCGGAGAACAATGCACCGCTAACATCAGTTTGCAAGCTAATTGCTAATTAGCTGCTCAGCTGTGGCACATTAAGCAACATGTCTACATACCTGCAAATATCACTTTGGTCCAGTGTGGTCTTTATTCTTCAACGCCACTAACAACACGTGACATGTAGGCTACAGCGCAAGTTATTTTACCTTGTCTCCCTTTGGTGTAACACCAACACTCTGGCCTGCCAGCTTCTGTCAATCAAACACAGACACCAATACGCTCCTCCGGCCGACTGCGGAGAATTTCTGTTATTTCCACAAAAACCTTTTTCTTCCTTTTAATAATAAAAAGCTATTAACAAAACATTTACAAAACACTGATATTTATTACTACGAAAACTGATGACTAAATGTAATTTCCGTTGGCCTCTAATATTTAATTATGTTGCTGATTATTCATTGATCCAACAGTAATTGAGATATTAATACTCAGTACAGTCACTTTGGTAAGTGAATAAAAAAAACAAAACAATTAAAGAATTAAAGGTCAACTGCTAAACGTATTATGAGTTTCTGAATTCACTATCAAGCAAATATATTGCTCATGAATTATGTAAGGAAGTAGGCAGTTATTACACAGGCTAGGGAAAATTACTTCAGATAGCCACCATCCTTGCTTCCCTGAATACGAAACCCTGTCAGCAGGAAGAAGATTCCGTGTACCAAAATGCAAATCCAATTGCCTAAAATTATCATTGGTGCCAGCCGCCATTAAGTTGCTGAATAATGTGAAAGAGAACGATATGCAAAAAATATATGAGCACCTTAGCGCTTAGCACTTTATTTGTGCTAACATGCAATAAACATATTGCCTCCTTAGCACACACTCTACACAGTTTAATGGAGTAATGTGCAATACTCACACTAGCACTTTAGCACTTGCACTGTAATCCATGGCACCATGTTGTCAAAAACGTGTGAAGTTTTACACCCTGTCAATGCGTCTTAGGTTCTGGTTCTGGATGTGATGTGTTTGTGAAGTGTGATGTTTCGTTTGATAATGTTTTTTTGTTTTTAAGAAGCAACAATGCACTGTGCCCAAGACAAATGCCCCTTTGGGGACAATAAAGTTAACCTAATCAAATCTAAGTAACACTGGAACCCATTCAAAGGTTATGTGAAAATTCCTCTTTAAAAAGCAGTGACTAGATATATTTTTTCAGGGTTAATACAGTATATTGGCCGTTTTTACCTTCAGCAAAATGTTCTTCTTGCAGCAATTTGAATCTGCATTTATTCATTCAATTACATTTTTCAGTCGTCCAAAGGATGGCATCGTCACAACTGCACTTCTCTGGCCAACATTCAGACCTATCCCTACACATCAAATAATTTTAACTAGATAATGAATTCAAGATTGGATGTTCATGTGTAACTGTGCTCCAAGCACCTCTGGAAGCCTCCTCGCTCTTCTGAACAGCATTATGAGAATTGCGATGATAATGATGATGGAGCTCGATCGCATTCATGCATGGATGGGAAGATGTGTAATACGCAAAATATAATGCAATCTCACATCCTTGATGTGCAAGTGTTCATTCTTCCTTATGAAGTTCACGAGCTGTCTTTATGAATACTGCTTAATCCATATTCCCAGTTAAACAGTTAAAAGTTAAGTGAAAATCAAGAACACATCAAGCATGTCTTCAGCTCATGGAGGGCTAGTAATGTTATCTAGTATATTTTGCCCCCAAGCTAAAGAGGACAATATCAATACTGTACATTATCATCAAAAAGCTCACATGGAGTCAACACAAGAAGCATTAATGGTTACATTTTCTCTGAACTCTCCAGGGTCAACAGCAACAAAAGAGTCAGCATAACTCTGAATTTTATGGAGTAAATGCTGTGGCAGGCTGGAAAAGCATTTTCGACAGTAAAATGTTCAAAGAATGGTTGAAAATAATGCATAAAAAGATTTATTGTACCTTGAAGAAAATGTGTATATTCTAAAAAATGTGTTGGGAGTTTAATTTCTAAAAACTCTTTGTCTTGAAGTTTTTGTCATTTATAAAAAGTGTGTAATACTGCATAAAAGAGATGTATGAGTGTCATCAGCGTCTTGTTTAGATTATGCTGACTCCGGAAAGACTCAAGTGAAAAATGGGTCCACTGTGAGTTAAAATGAGAAGGCCAATGAATGCCTCTGGGCTCAAGAAAACTGACCAGGGAGAGTTTTAATCTCTTTGTAGCATTAATTAGTAAGTAGCCCGCTAAAATATTAATTACTATAGGCAATATCTTCTGAACGTTTTTTTTGTTTGAGAGACCTAAATTAAAGAGGGGTTGCTTGACCTCCTGGCACCACCTTAAGGTTTTTTGCAAACAAATCTGCCCTCTGGGTAATGATATTCATTTAAAAGTTAAGATAAGAACTAAAGTGACTACATTTTCGGCAGTGGGCGTTCTTGCTGGTTTGTTTTGTTAATTTGGTTTTATTTTATATGTTATGCTCAGTTAACGGCTCATCAGCAGAGTGATGTTTTTTTTCAAATTTGAATCGGATTAAAGAATCAATATGGCACGGTCACATTCCATTTTGCTGCATATTGGAGACTTCCTATTCTAAAAGGATATGGCTGACTTTATCCTTTTGCAACTCCTTTATCATGCATGCACCCAGACATACACACAGCACTGACAGCACAAAGAGCACCTTTAGTTCTAAGTGGAGTAAATGCTCTATAATTACCTCCGGCAAGCAGGTTGTTTTTGGTCCCATTAGTCTGTTTTTCTGTTAGCAGGATATTTCAAAAAACTACTTAACAGATCTGAATGGAATGTTGCGGGATACTTTACAAAAAAAACTTGCATAATAAATGGTTGCGTAATTTTGAAAATGACAGCTGCAGAATCACTCAGTTGTCACTTAATTTGGATTATGCAACAACTGCAGGAAAGTAGATGTAACACGTGATAGAGTCTTGCCACAAAATGTCTAAGATGTTGACTCCATCAAGGCATCGCCTTTTATTACCGTAGGTCTATATTGACAAGCAATCCTGCAAATTTTGATTGAATTTCACATGTGAATGCTGCTTCATCGATGGCAACTTACTTGCAATTGTGTATAATTCATATTGATAATATTTGCTGGATTTAGGTATTTTCCAAAATTAGCATGATTATTTGATTGGCTCTTATTATTTATAACAGATTTCAAGGATCGTAGAGCCTCAACAGAGCAATGTGCTTTTTTTTTGATGGCTGTTAAATGTTTTACTTTATTCCATTGTAATGGAAGCTGTGGCAATATTCATTTCTGACCATTGAAAAAATCCATCCATTCATTTACCCATCCCTTCATAAGGATCCTGGCTCCAGTGGCAGCAAACAAATAAGAGTAGCTGAGGCATCCTTTTCCAAAGCCATGTCCTCCAAGCTCCTTCTAGGGGTCCTGAGGCATTCCCACACCAGTCGGTGTATATAATCCCTCCTGAGTCTTCTGGGCTTCCTCCCAGTCAGACGTGCCATGAATACCTCCATAGGGAGGCTTCAGGGAGGCATCCTAATCAGATGCCCCCACCACCTCAGTAGGCTTCATTCAACATAAAGGAGCAACTATTGCAAGAATAGGTTAGGAGCTTAGCTAGGTTATCAGAGAATCTGAGCTCCCCAGCCTATAACTGCGAAGAAAACAAATTACAGCTGCTTGTATCTGCAGTTTCATCCTTTTGGTCACGACCTAAAGCTTGTGACTAAAGGTGAGAGTTGGAGCGCACATCAGCTGGTAAATCGCATGCTTCACCTTCAGGCTCCAAGCAATGCCTGAAGGTGAAGTGAGTACAGCAAATTGGATTGAATGCAGAGAGAAAAAGAGAGAATTAGCGAAGTAGATAAATGCATACTGTATTAACAGAAATACAGATGAAGAGTAAACCTTAGCATGAGCGAATAAGAGAGACAAAGGAGATGGTATTAATGTCCCATTTGCTATGAGATGTAACGAAGTTAAATGTTGCTCATAATCATTTAGGCATGAGGCTAATCTGCAGTGCTTAATCTCAAATTCATTGTTATATAAAGGACTGAACTTATTATCGTTGTGAGCATAAATGAGACCAGCCAGGCTGAGCAGAGAGACATTTTACTTACAAAAAAGTGACGTAAATGACGTGTTCAGAGGGTTGCCAAAGTCACACATTGGAAAAATATACTCGCAAAAAGAACCTCAATATGCATAAAAATTAACCACTCAATCTGTCATTAGCGGTGTTAAATGTCAGCAAAAAGAGTGCTTTTTTTATTTTAGCAGAAAGACAAATACTTGAGCGCATTGTCGAGTCAAGTATAATCAGAAGGCTTGCACAACTGTGACAATCTGTTAGATAACTCGGTTAAGAAAAACAAAGAGAACATCAGCAGTTGTGTAAATAAACAAGAAAATTATTTTCACATCCCTGAGGTGCATTTGATTTTAGATGCAAAAATAACTAAAAAGCTCACATCGCATTGTAATGCTGTGAGGTAACAGCAGCGTGAAACACATTACAATAACACCTCAAAACAAAAACTTTGTTGTTGCAGTGTGACTTTTAGCCGTAACGAAGGTAACATGCCGGGTTTGCAGCCATCATGCCAAGTGTTGATGCGCTTCTTGGTGGCAGAGCGCGTGTGAAAGAGAAAAACACTAAGTGAGGGAAAAGTAGACAAAAGGACACAGTACACAAACATTACGAGCTTGGGGGGCACAGAAGTAAATGATAGTGGATCCAGTGAAATTGTATGCACATAACTTTACACTTAAACAACAGCAACCATGCCATATATTCCATATATTATAATGGAGTGAGAAAATAATTGTGCTACTGAACCTCTTGAGGATGAGTCATGGCTTACACGGTGCTGATGTGCAGACTGTAGGTTTTTGTGAGGCTTGTAAAGCTGCCCAGAGTTGTCTGTGGTGAGTTCACACAGTTTTCTCCCTGTGTAATTCTGTCCAAACTAAAGCTGTGTCACTATCCCACCATCAAGCTCTACACCAGGGGAGTCCAACATTTTAATGCCTTGGACCACATAGAGAAAAAAAGTAAATAGTCCTTGGCCATGAGCCTTTTCATTTAATAGAATACCTTAATGAGCAAGTTTAAACCACTTTGCGCTATAAACTTGAATCTGGAGTAAAATGATTTTGTCACTATTCATTTTCACTCACCAGTTAATATCACTCCTAATGGGAACAGTGATGCTGGGCCTTGAACTGAAGAACTGCTGTCAGGTCAGCTCAGTCAACTCTTGTTCAGTATCATACGAGAAAATGTTTGCTTACATGTGTATATAGAGCCAAATCAGCTGAACATCCTTTTGGCATGGCGCCTCATCTGGTTTGAACTGGACTTTCCCCAACCACTGTAGAACATTGATGGAAGCTGCTGGTGGCAACTTCGGATAAAATCACCACTTTGCATCTCATGCCCGTCTTCAAATCCATCTTAAATCACTTAAATCAAATCCATTTATTTTCAAAATAACTCACCGGCCATAAATAAATGAATGTGATTGACACCACTATTGTATACCATAGGGCCATAGCTCTTAATGTGAATTTAGCCATATTTTGTTGAAAAAGAGAGATAAGTGGGTTACGCTGCAGGATCCATCTGAAAACTTCCCATGGACATTCTGATACTTTTTTCCACTGTAATAAATGGTCATTATTATTTTGTTACAGATACAGTATACCTTCTGATATGCCCCAGAGGACTAGATAGCATCAGCCAATGACTCAATTGGGTCAACAGTACTGCAGGGCTTAGTCCCCTACCTGCATATTGCCCAGGCCCATGCTGCATATGTCACAGAAAGCAAAGAGGAAATTAAGGCTCCAAATGTGTGCACTCAGGTTCCCACTTCTGTACTGTAATGACTGCCAGTAAGTTATTGTGCACACCAAAACAATGGGACTCAATTGTGAATAAGGTTTTTAGCACAACAAATATAAAGGGTATGGCACATTTAGCAATGAAACATTTCACAACATCACACATTCAGTTAATGGCGCAGTGTATTAATTAAAAACGTATACAATGAATTTATTCCTCATTGAACCGCCTTCACATTCACACAAGATCTATCCTTCTGACTAGTTTCCGGCGAAATTTACAGATATTTATAGCTTGTGTACTTTGTGCAAAATGTGATGAAAACCCGATTCATCTGTTTCATATATTTTACCTGTGAGGAAACTGTTGGGCCAATCTCAGTCTTTATTTATTACTTTATTTATTTTATATTCCTCACTCAACTCTGTTCAATTTCTTAAAAACAAGAAATGCATAAAACTGCAGGACTTATATAGCTCTTTTCCCCCATGAGCGCCTGATGTATAATTAAGCCTTATTTGATCTTTTGGCTCATATGTTAGTACTGTCTGTCTTTTCTTTCCTCAACAGTATTATTTCATTTGCAGTTTTTGTTGTTTGCAATTTTCTTTTGTTTGTATGTTTGTTATTATTCTACGTTTGACTGAATTACTTAGTTTATCAGACCAAAAAAAAAAGTTATTTTTTACTTCTAGTAAATCACTATTACAGTCTGTTCTAATTCAGTTTTGGTACATTTTTCATCAGTTTCATCACCTACTGATCTGGGACTGGCCAGTTTAAGCTAGGAAATGTGTTGGCCCCGCTCCAAAATAGATGCTAATACCGGCACCATCCTGATTATCAGCCCTGTCACCGTGGGTGTGGTTGCAAAGAACTCTTACAACACTATAATATATATCAGTAAGATTGTCAGTCCATGTTCTTACCATGTTTATGATACACCTCTGCCAATTGTAAAGTTTTCCTCATCTTTAATTTCATAGCTCATAGCCCTTGACCAGGTCATCTCAATTCCATCAAACCCAACTATAGATGATTGATTTGATCCTGTCTTCGCTATTACTTTTAAAAAAAACCATACATTGCATGATACCCACAACCTGCCCAACTCATGACTGAGGTTACTGGTGGTAGAGTGCTTTCTATCATGTCCATTATTAACAGCTTAGTAGCCATTGTGACTAGACTGTACTTGCACAGTAGTGCTTTTATATGACTGGTGGTTCAAAAGGAAAAGTCAGAGGATCACCAAAGTCTGTAGGCTTTATCATCTGGGGACCATGGACATCTCTACCAAATCTCTTGGCAATCCATCCAGTAGTTGTGGAGATATAATAAGTGATATGGACTGTCATTAGGATTGCTATTGTCACGCTGCTACCATGGTTAAAAATAAATATACATGAGGAGTATAATCTGATTTAGGCTCTCTGCACGATGCCTCTTTAATGAACTAATGCATATTTTTGTCGTTTTGTCATATTTTATCATAATTAAGTTTAACGATTTAGGTTACAAATGGAAACTAACTGTAGGCGTTTTTTACAATTATCACAGATGTAAATTATCGTTCATTAACATCAGAATACATTGCAGAAATAAGTCCACTCCACACTAGTACAGCCTAATAAAGCTTTGTGTGTGTTTTTTGTTGTTTATGCCATGGAACAGCTTCCATTTTGAGTATGTCAATCCCCACAGACACAAAGAGATGCTCTCATGATGCTCACATGACTCGTGCTTTGTCCTGTGCTGCAATTTCAATTGAAGCCTGTTAGCCGAAACCCCCGGCAAAATCCTTCCATCAGCGGGTCTCATGGGGTCTGCTTAGTTATTAGCAACTGCACAATATTTGTGAGGTGTCACCAGTAATAAGCAGGTTCCAGGTTATCTCTGCCTGTGTCTGTCAGGCAGGACATTGGATCCACAGCTAAGGCCCCACTGGGACCTTGCCTGCCAGCACCATCAATTGGCCTATAGTACAATAACGTCACATGCCACAGGGAGATGGGTCTCCTGGATAGGGGCTTAGAGACATGACTACCTGGCCTGTTACATTTTCTCCCTAACAGAAGACGGGGAGCTTGTACACAGGGGCCCAAGTAATAGAGTATGAATGGACGCATGCAAGAATATAGGGATAGGTATTTCATATAAAATGCCTTGATACTACCAGGTGAGCTACTGAGGCTCCCAGTAGCTTTTTACCATGAGTAACGCGTCCTACATGAACGCAAAAAAAATCTGCCAAGGTTAGAACAGTTTTGGTCATTTCATGAGAGATTTCTTTAAGGCCCATTTCTCATTTTCTGCTCTTCTCATGCATTTGAATTCTGTGGGGCTCATTTAGAAAAGGTCAAGTCATGTACCTCTGTGCTCGAAACTGG
Source organism: Coreoperca whiteheadi (assembly GCA_011952105.1). NCBI lineage: Eukaryota > Metazoa > Chordata > Actinopteri > Centrarchiformes > Sinipercidae > Coreoperca > Coreoperca whiteheadi. The sequence goes on along the minus strand of CM022482.1, from coordinate 20,672,755 downwards.
ATTTAGCAGCATTTGAATCAGAATCTGAAGACATTTAAATGGTTTTGGGAGTTGGTGACTGTTAAACTCTTTAGAATATTTTTACAACTATTTAAAGGAGAATGAATGGAGAATGGATTTTCCTAAAAAAACAATGTATAGACTCATACAAAAAGAATCCCTCTCACTGATGACCCAATAGAAGTGTGTGGCAGTGTCTGTATCGGCGGAGAGACCCTCCACTGCCTGTATTTTTATTCTTCTTATTTTGCTGGGTTCGGGGAGTTTCTGGGAGTCTACTTTTGGGCAGTGGTGTGTAGCCCCCCTGCTCTCAGTCTGTGTAATGGATGTATCGCCAGCGCTAAAATGAGCGTGCACATAGGTCTGGCTATGCGAGACTATGGATGTCGGTGTGTCTGTTTGACCGAGGGCGGGTCTGAGCTACACATGCACAGGCAGAGCAGAGGTGGACAGGATGAAGCAGCTGCTTCTGACACAAAATCCGGCAATGTGGCTGCTTCCCACAGGGTTGTGCGGGGTGTGGGGCCGTGTTTATATGTGCTTTAGAACATAACCGCCATGAAACAATCAGAAAATAACATGTTGTTGCTCTGATTTGATGCTTTGTTCTCGCTAATGCCGCTCCCTCTCTTCCCTCATTCTCACGCTCGGGTGACCACTGCTGCTCGCTCTCTTGCTCGTTGAGCTGGTGAGGAGGGGGATCTTACACATTCTGTCTTTAATGTTATAGAAAAATACTTAAGATTTTAAGCCAAATTTTCAGGGGCTTTAAGATCAAGGAGAAAGTTAGTCCTTCTTATAATAAAATATATGAGTACATTTTTTCTTTCATTACTGACATGATTTCTGACAGTGATTGTTTTTTCTTTTATTAATAATGTAATTGTCTTTGTATTTGGTAATATATTCAAATCCACATTTTTACTTTTTTAATCTCATCAATAATGCACCTGTATGTTGACAGAAACAAGTAGTACTGAAATCAAAATAAGCTTTATAGCAGCCCACTTCTCAAATGCGTCAAGTTGAACTCTTCTTAACTTTCTCCTGCTTCCAAAAATGCTGAGATCTGTCCTCCTGTATTGCTCTGCTCTGCGGTGTCGCTCTTCATGTCTCAGCGTTCATTTGAAATGAACGGCTACTGCTCCGTTTGTCTCTCGGTGTCACTGCTGGTGTGAGTGTGCCGTTATAGGGGTTGTCACTGTTGCTGCCAAAGCTGGACCCCTGAAAAGGTTCCCAATTGTGGCTGCATGTCCGATGTCTGCTGGAAAAAGTGTCAGAGACAGGCTGTCTCAGACTTTGTTGTTCGGAAGGTTCAATTGGATTTTTCAGCTAGGAACATTGAATGGACACAGGTGGAATGCATTCTTTGCAGAAAACACTCTCACAGAGAAACAGGCCCGGTGGAGCGTGCAGAGTAGTTTCATAATTTGGCCAGTCATGGTGGCTAATACTAAAGTGACTTAGTGGTGGAAAGTAATTAAGTACATTTACTCAAGTACTGTACTTAAGTACAAATTTGAGGTACTTTTACTTTAGTTGATTATGTCCATTTTATGCTGCTTTGTTGCTTCTACTCCATTACATCAGGGGGAAATATGGTTCTTTTTAGTTCTATTTATCTGAAAAGTGGAGTTACTACTTTACAGATTAAGATTTTACAAACAAAACATATGATCAATATATAAAATATGACACCGTGCTATGGATTAACCTTTCCAACAGTATATTAAGTAGTTCAAATGTGCTCCACCAGCTAACAATAAAATGCTGCTCATGTGTTTAAGCATCAGTAATAGTATTCCAGTAATTTAATATATACAGTACTGTATAACCAAATACTTTTACTTTGATACTTTAAGTATATTTTGCTGTCTGTACTTTTGTACTTTAACTTAAGTGAAATCTTGAATGTAGGGCTTTTACAGAGTGGTATTGCCACTTTCGGTCAAGTAAAAGATAATGATATTTCGAAATGCTAAAAATATGCCTTTGGGCAGTGCTGTAAATATGAATATGAAATGTGAGGCTTGAAACTACAAAGTATAAAAAGCTGTTGAAAAGTTTGCAAGAACAGCAAAAAGCACAAATTGGGAAAAGCAAAAAAGTTGTTAGGGAGGCAAATTCAGCTTTGTGCAAAGAACCGTCCCGTCAGAGACAAAGAAAAGTATTGTCTAAGCTTTCATGACATCAGGGTACTGTTAGAAAAAAAATATATATATACAAAACTCACGTTTATGATGTACCAGTGATTCACATAATCAAAATATCAAATATGAAGCTGTATAAATTTAAGCCAGTTTTACCAGTTTGTAAGACATGAAAACCGAAAGAACTTTAATTATGTTTAAGAGACCAAAATTGAAGATTGACATACAGAAGCTCAAGACAATGATTATTCGTGTCAGGTAAAATGGAAGCTAAATGCCTGCTTTTTTTAAACTCAGCTAAAACACAGTGGTGGACCTACTTACTGATTTTCAAATTCCACTTTTTTTATAGTATAATATCTGCCTTAATAAATCAAACATTAAATTACAAAGATTTTTAGAATTTTCTGAAGTTCCCATTTCCTCAGAAAATATGGCCATGCTTTCATGACTCTGATTTAATAAGAAAGATGTCTGTCAGCTAAGGCGGAGTAAAACAGCCAGACTCACTATTGCCTCAGTATTTCCTCACCCATTCCGATTCGCTCTTTGGGTTGTTATTCTAATTAAGGAGCTGACATGTCAAGAGCTGGCAACAGTCACAGTATAGTACAATACAAGGTGTAATAAAATGTGTGTGGTTTCATCCTGACATTTTCAGTTTGATATGACACCCCTGCAGAGCATGAGAAGGAAAGAGCACCTAAGAGCGGAGAAACAGGACACCTATTGACAAACCTGAACACCTGCACGCTCATCAGAGCCACAGAAACCTCAAGGCTGTGTGAAGCCGCCAAGGAGCGACTGCTGCTCTCAAGCTAATCAGTACAACAAGTCCCTGCCATCGTTCTATAATGCCCAGCACCGAAACGCTTCATGTGATAATAAGCTCAAAGGAACCGACTGTGGCGTGATGAAATGTCTCTGCTCGAGCACTCACTCAGAAAGTTAATTTATTGCTTGTTTATGCCATGTGCGAATTTGTGACAAGTTTTTAATATGTTGACAGCAAGTTTTATTTTTACATCCAGGTTAATGAATTTATATGGATGGCATGAAGAAATAACTGTCCAACTTGCTTTAAACATGCTCTGAGGTGTACATTTCGTTCAGTTTTGTTGTCAGCAGCCTCTAGGCTTAGAAGTTCAATTTAACAAAGACGAAATTGTTTTAGATGGTTAATTGATACATGCATATGGTGTTAATATAGATGGACAGATTTGGAAGCACTTTTGGGGGCTGTGGATAAGAACATAAATATAACACTTGAGCTTGTGTAGTGTGTTCTGGTGCCCTCTGAGGATTGAGGTAAACCTATTCTCATGCGAGGACAAGACGCTCAAAAGGTGATGTGCATGGATCGATGCACCGAGGAGAAAGAAGTGGAAGATTAGAAATCAACACATTTGCAGTGCTTATGTTATCACAGATAAAGTCACAGGTAAAACCCTTTATCCTTTTTTTTTATAGCAGCCACAAGTACAGTATGCTGTAATTAAAGTGATGCTCCTAGAATCTTTATAGTATGAATTAGTCATCCACTGTATACTTGCAGGGTGGCTGTAAAGATGTTGTACTTAAGTCTATAGAGCTGCATCTAATGATTATTTTCATTATTGATTAATCTGCCAATTATTTCATTATGGATTCATCGATGTCAGACAAAAAATGCCCTTCGCAAGTGCGTGGGTCAACAACCCAAATGTATTAAATTTAATATCATATGTGACAAAGAAAAGCAAAAGATTTCCACGTTTGAGAAGCTGGAACCAGCCGATTAGTTCGTGGTTAGCTTGAATTGATGGTGTGTAAACCCCAATGGTGGTGAGTTTTCACAACAGAAAAGTAAGTAGTAAAGTGTCTAAAAAAAACTTCCCAAACCACTCCTGTAGGATAATCCACGTCTTCGCCCGCCATCTGTGCGCTCAATATGTTCCACTTTGCCAAAACATGGCTAAAAACACTTTTTCCATTTGTCCATATGTTAAACTGCTTACAGCGGTGGTCGCTTGCAACTGTGTTTGCTCATATTTGTCGACAGAAAGGAAGAGAAAACAGGACGCCCAGGCAGTTGCATTTTTTTTTTAAAGGAAGAGAATGGCAAAGGGTCACTAATGCAGGAAGTAATGTAAAATAAGGGGAAAAAAACCAGCCCCTATCTGTACGTGTATATGGCTGCGGTGATCTGTCACAAACATGAAGGAGGCACGGATGCAGGTTGAAATGGTTTGCTTTCATGCAAAAAGTGATTAGATAAGCAAATTTAATTAATGTCACCTCAAAGTTACATTAAAGAACAAAAAAAAAAAATGTAATTAATGGAGAACGCTAACCTACATATTGGCTCAGACCTCAGGGAAAGCAGAAAGCTTTCAGGTTCACACAAAAATACACACAAAGACACACAGTGCTCCCTCACAAATCTGAAGTGCTCGGTAAGCTATTAATTGTAGTGTGTCAAAAAAAATCAGCATGCTCTCTTTGCAAGGTCTTTTACAAGCGCTAAGGCGGCCATTGAGTGGTCATTACTCATCGTGTTGGCAATTCAGTTACTGATCACACATGAAGAAAATAAGGGGAGCTGGCGTAATAATCTGTCTACACAACATTGTGTTGCAAGTGCTCTGCAATAAAGCCATAATTGTGCCATACTGTGAGAAAAATAAAAGAACATTAGTTCACCAGACAGCATAACAGCAGTCACATTTCTAATTGTAATAAACAAAATAATACAAAATCAACTATCCATTCTGCCTCAAAATTGCCAAATGAAGAGAATGTGGAGAAGTACACAGTCATGTCAAGTTTATTTTTTCATGAATACCAACGCGTGTATACTTCTGCATCCTCTTCATGTGTATGGCCCTGAGTACATAGGGCTCCAAGTCAGCTAAATGAGGAGGACATTTGAGAATCATGTGGCAAGAAAACTGACTTAAAAAACAAGAAAAGTACTCCTACAACTAGTGTAATAAGTCTATGCAAGTAAACTGGGGTTTTGGGAGCAATGAACAAAGCTGTTCAAGAATGATGACAAGCGTAGCAGAGCAGCCGTCACATACTTCAGTGGTCGAAACCAAAGCCTGCGATTTGTTTTGGTCCTCACCAGTTTGCCTGTACGAGCAAATTTGATTTTGCCTGGAGGATACTGCCAGCCTTCCTTAGGTTTTTTTTGGTCTGTGCATGACATGTCACAAGTCATGAGCTCTGCTGTCCCCTATCTTATTGTTAGGCTTTGATGACCTGACGGCTTTACATATTTTTCACATGATTGGGAGTGTGCAGTTCTCGAGTAAAAATTGTAGAGCCACGTCCGTGTACACCCACCCAATGCAATGGACCTTATGTTTAAAAACAAAAACAAAAAAGTAATAAAAAGTGTAATTAATTAAAGTACAACATGTTGACTGTGACTAAACACACAAAGCAACAGGGATTTAATTCGGAAACGCACAGGCACAAAAGATAAAACCTTCTATAGCAAGAAATGGTAGCACAGTTCCATTTGTCATTCATGTCTCTGCAGTAAGCTGCCCCCTGCCTTCCCACAAGCATGCAGAAGATATAGCCGGGCTGTAATGCAAATCCCCCCATGGGTGTTCAGAGTGAAGCGGGGGCAAAAACAGCACTGTGTTATCGGTGTCAGAGCCACTGGATAGACTATATCAGATAAAGGGTTGTGGAGGTAGGGGTAAAGCTTTACCTTGTAGCAAAATGGGGTGTAGCAGTTTATAGCGACAATGAGTGAACAGCAAGTCATTTAAATACACTGCTTTTTATGACAATGATGGAGATTGGTGTTTGTAGCGATTAGCTGATAGATTAGCAAAGCATGACATTTGGGCTCTGCCTGAACTAATGCGATGCTTTCTTTCAGTCAGGTGTTCTATGTGTTTAGTTGGTTTTCACGGCTCCGCAGTAATCTGTATGCTTACCCCGCTGGCATGCTGAACAGAGATGCAGGGAAGGAATGCTAATACTACCAAACCCAGAACTATGTGGCAAAGCTGGAGCAGATGATTCTTAGTAAGCAGCCAACAAGTCTTTATACCTAATGACAAAATTAACAACCTATGTAGACACAAGCTAGAGCCACAGTTGCTTAGCTTAGGTAATAGGGAGTTATCATGGATGAGTAAGAAGAACTGGATACCGCCTTCCAAGATGGTGCCCCATTCGATCCTATCACTGGATGTGTAGGCCTACACCAAAAGCTCCCCAAACACATGAATGGCATAAATGAATCAGCTCCTCTGGACTCCAGATGTTATTGGACTGAATTGACCAAATTTGATTCAGCTTTTTACAGCCTCTCATTTTCTAATACTTTTGTATGGAGAAAATATAGGGTTTTTTTGGCCAGTGTGCGTCATGTGATCCTGCAATATCGAATGTGGTGTGGTGTTATGTGACGAAAAACAATTTCTCTCCTCGTGCTGGGGCTTCTTGGAACCTTTTTGTCATTGTGTCAAACTATTCCTTTAAGGTAAAAACATAGGCTCTGTTTACCCTGTTAAGAAGAACCCCTTAGTAAGACTAAAGACGTGTCAGGACAACACAATAGTTACCTCGTGGTATAGACATTTAGTGGGATACAAAAGCAGTAGTCTCCTACCAGAGGAAGTCATGAAATGGCACAGGATAATATTTAGCACTAAATAGTAAACTTAGGTTGTATCATGCTTCCTTGACATTCTTTGTATGAGCAGTTGGAACGGTATTTAAAACAACTTGACACTGCTCTACAAATAAGCAAACAACATGATTGCTGCCAATTCTGCACTTTGAAGCGGCTTAGTAGATGGCACAGCCAGCACACACAGAGTGTCAAGACCAGGCTTGAACGCCTTATGCATCTAGCGGCTCTTCAGAGATAGGAACTCAGTCACTGACATCACTTGCTGTCTTTTGAACTATGAATTGAAGAGCAAGATCACACGGCTGGCATCCCTCCTCGGTTTTACTCCTTCAACACGCACCCTTCCTATAATGACTCACACTCCAAGGGAATTAGTAGATGCTCCATATTGGCCTGGCATTTGGCCACACACAGGCACTTAAAATTGGTTGCAGGTTGCATTGTGTTGCAGGATTTCAAAACACCAGGGGATCTTAGGAAGCATGTTGAACATTAGGAATGATTTGAGTTACCCTGACTAAACCTAACATTAGCGATCCTGGATAATAACTCTCATTAAGCTAATTATGAGCATTCTCTAAGAACTGCCCATGGATTTTCCAACAGTCAGACAGACAGAAATGTATTTTAAATGAAATAAGGTGAAACTGCTCATCCATGTGGGTTGTTGGAAATGTTGGAGTAATATGTTTTTAAAGAGTAGACTCAAGGATACAGAAACTGCAGTAACTAAACAAACAAAATATACAAACCAATAGAAATAGTAAACAGATTAAGGCAATAAAATCAGTCAAGCATGAACTGGACTCTAAATAGTTTATAAGGAATTATAGAATTGCATACATATCAGTAGCCAGCAGTTTCAATACTTTAGATGTGGGTGTAGGATATAAATGGAATACTAACATTTAACATCTAGACAGTTAAAAGTGATGTTGTTTCTGTTCTTCAGACATGAGAGCATTATTGCAGAAATGGCAGTTTTGTGAAGCAAAGGCTTAAAGAAAAGAATACCTGTCAGAGGTCTCCATGAAAAACATGTTATGTGAAAAAATGAACTACTTATCAACGTGTGAATAAGTGTTTCTGTGCAGGTATACTATTTATGTATAAAATAAAGCGACATTTTATTGAGTCTGTAAAAAGATGTTTATTTACAAGTCTGCAGCAGGCTCCCTGGAGCTACAGTGATGGGGTATGAATGCAGTTGGCTTCACTGAACCAATCACTGCTGAGAATCGTGAAAGAATAATCAGTGCAATTAATATCCAACAGTTCATTTAATGTAAAATTTGATCCATTATTAATAAGTTCAACTGCCTGCTATTCGTTAGGAATCCTGATTTGACCGAGAATGAGCAGGTGAAGGGAGTCAAATTTGTATTACCTCTCAGATGGTCAGATACCATGGTCACTAAGGGGCTGTTTACACCTGGCATTAACATACGTCTTGGGTGATCTGATCACAAGTGGACAGCTAAGTACGTCAGTTCACACCTGGGATTAAGCATGGTTTATGCTTGACACAGTGTCCCTGGCGCGAGGGTCCGCCGGCCAACAATGACGCCATGAACAGTAAACGGAAAGATTTTTTCAGTTATGTGGTCTGTGTCTGTCTTGGACCCCTGGCCTGAATTATTATCCCAGCCCTGCCCTGCCTTTGTGTGTACACGTTTGCCACAGTAACTCAATACAGTGATAAAATGTCAATGTAGCTAGTGTTAACAGGTACACCATTTTGATCTGATCCGCTGATCTTGATCTGCTATGAGACATATTACTCATATCCAGGATATGTGTAGTTTAAGGTCAGCCAGCTGAGGCCCTGAAGACCAGAGTTAAGCCCAAAGTTTTGTGGCGAGCCCCTTTATTATGGAACTGGTACAGGAATTAATTGTACTGACATGTGTCACTTGCTCATTTGCTGTTATAATATCATATTGTTGCTCCTACCAATGACACCACTTTTAAATGTTTCCCCTTAGATTTGCTCTTACACATTGATTATGTGTGGGCTACTTTTTTACGAAAATCTAAATATAACTTGAAACCTCAGTAGATTTTCTTGTGGTACCTTGGACTGCCCATAAAAAGCAGGACCAGAGAAACTCCACCCACATCGCTACCCATCAGTGACAGCACCTTATCTGTGGAAATTAAGATAGTACATGGTTTTAGAAAAACCTAATTAAAAGCTAATTAATTTCCTCTGATATCTCCACTTTCCTTATTATTATTTTTATTCAACTATATTGCCAGTTTCCAGGTATGCAATGGCGCTGTACAATTTTGTTCTTGGTGATAAGAGCTCCACATGGGTAGATAAGCAAAATGGGCTATCAATTAGTTTTCATTGGGATAATGTTTTGGGTATAAATGAGCGAAAACTCTTTAAAGTTCTGTGGAATATCCAAAGTAACTGGGACTTTGTTTATGGAAAGGCATGTTGGAGTTCATTTCTTTCAAAGTTCCATTTAAAAAACATCTCCACAAACAAAATTCAATTTACCTCTATTGCATTGGGTGGGCAGCAGAAAACTCATAGATGTTATCTCAGTACCTGAGTAAATAAAGCCCAAACTGTCAGCACAGGCTACCTTTCACACCAAGCTGCATGTACGTCACTGTGGTTGACGTTCCAAAACATTAACAGGGTTTTGTTTTGACAGGTTAAAGGCTACTAAATGCCCATTGCCTGTCTTTATTCAGCTTGATCAAATCCGCATTTTAAGATTAAAAAACAAACTCACAAATACAAACCACACTGCTATAAGCATGCATGGGCGCACTGAGAACAAAACAACTAAACACCCACACAACTTCGGGGTGTTCCCCATTTATAAAATGTGAATGTTTATTAAATGTTTACAAGAACATTAAAACACAGTATCAAGATTCAGCAAAACAATCTATAGTACTTCACCAAAAAGAAAAGAAAAAGAAAAGGGGGTTAGTTCTGCGCAGGGACTGGAGGAATGTGAGGACTGAGGGCCCGGGAGAGAGTGGGGCAAAAAGCAGAGCAATAAAGAGGCAGGGAGTCCGGAGCTGGAAAGAGAAGAGAGGAGAATTTAGGAGCTACAGTATGGAGTGAGGGGGGACTGGCAGCAGAGGCTAAGGCAATAAAGGAGGTACACAGTAAGAAAAATAGAAGGTTTGGGGACCTGCAGGATCGATCAGGAGCGTGCTGATGCACTGTAATGAGCGGGATAACTGGGAATGATTAGAGCCTCTGGTTTCACTTTTTTATCATCTCTATCCGTTGGAGACTTAGCAAGCTGCAGCAGAGAGAGTGACTATAAAGGCATTCACTCAACAAAAACACAGAAAGGGGCATGGCAAATAATACTTGTCTTTACATTTAAATAACAAGGGGCAACATAGCATTAACATATACAGTGAGCACAACATTGTGTTGAGGTGAATAAAGATTTCGGGAGTGAGTTCTCGGGGTTTTCGGGTTACGAGCGCAGATCAACACAGTACCAAAAGGTGGTGTCCACTCTTATGGGTTCACAATCACAATAAGTAATAGTTCATCATAAGTATGTAAATCTCTCTGTTATCAACACAAATAGCAGGGGGAGGCAAGTTCTACATAAGCATCACATTACTTCAAAATTCCACAGAGAGACGCGATCAGCCTCCCGCTCTGTCGTCTGGCTCATGCACATGGGCATGTACAAACCAAAGCATGTGCATATATGTGTACACACAGAGACACTGTAGACGCACACATGTGCACACACACACGCGCGCCCTCTGTCTAGCACAGACACACACACACACACACACGCACATTTGCATACGTTCTCACACGCAGTCCAGTTCCTTCTCCTTAAGTGACTTTATACATTTCCAACTTATTCAAAATTAGCATTTTGCTCTGACGTTACCATACCTCGTACTCTGTGCCATAATAACATCAGCAAGTATTTGTCACATGTGTCTGTGCTTTGATGTTGAAGAGAGGTCACCGAGACATGATGCCTTGCTGTATGTACACAGCCGAGGTGCTGCAGAAACACACACAGCAATGAGAGATCCTTCCAAGCACCGGTGATCATAGAAAAACTCACAGCTGTTCCAGTGTCAAAAGGCATCCAGTGCAACATTCCTTGGTGCTACACTTTAACACCCTGTCAGCCGGGGCGACACCTTTCAGCACACATTCAGAACTGTCTCCCCAGTGCCACGGGACTTTCCAAAGCCAAGATGCATATGTCCAGCAAGGCAGCTTATGTGCCAAGTGGCTAGAAATCTCTCCCATATATTGCCTCCGTAAAAGATTTATGTTTGTGCTGCAGATTTGAATGGGCATGTGCTTGAGGGATAATCACATTCCTCCTCTTCACTTATTTTCGACCTTAAGAGCATCTCGGGCCACTCCCACCTGTCGTTCAAGTAGAGGAATTGGTTAAAGTTCTGTAAATATATCTTTATTTAGATTTTTTTTAAATGGTGGATTTTGTTAAGTCCATGTGTTTGAGTACTCTTTGTGTTTTAGCATAGTAAGAAAACAGCTTCACATGCCCTAAAAGTCATACACACTGTACAATAAAATCTACAGATATTTTTTTTAAAGCTTTAAGTACATCCAAAGAAACTCGATGAAACTGAAAAAGGTTGATTCACCGGCAAAAGTAAAAGAGACAGAAAAATCAGAATTGCCATATTTTCTGCCCACAGGTTGCCTTTGTTTCTTCTTTGTGCTTCATGACATTTTTTTTTCTTTTTCTGTCATTTATTTTTAATTTTTTTGTTTGCTTTAGGCAATTTTGTTTTTGCCAAAACACATTGTAGAATTTCTACTCAGAAGAAAAAGACAGTGGTTGAGAGCGTCAAATCTTATTTTACAGCAACTTCATCCCCCGTTTGCATGACAAGAGACACTGTGTCACACAAACAAATCCCATCATAATCACCTGGAAAGGAGAAGAAATTACAAAAGAGAGGACAAACGAGAGAGGTTGGAATGGGGTGTGTTGGCAGGTCCAAGAAAATAAGATTAACAGGGTAGGTATGACATCGTCTCTCATTCCTCTTTCATTCTGTGATCCCATTGGTCTCCTTCAAATTGTTGTCCGTGTCCTCTCCTTCCTATTACATGTACATACATTACAGGCTTTGTTATTCAACGCTAACTACTTAGATGGAGAGAGTGAAGGTATGGCAGCCATGCATCATGTTTAGTCTGTCTGTGCTAAACATTGTAGTCAGTTGAGACGCTCTACTGAACTCATGACAGGAAATTGATAGTGTTAGAGAACTCTGTCTCTCTCTGTCTTAGACACACACACACACACACTCGCACGCAACCACGCACCCACGCACATGCGCAACCACGCACCCACACACACACACAAAGTGCTGGGTTACCATCTGTGAGCGCTGCATCAGTTGGCCAGTACTCAGCTGGCAGGCAGATCAGACAAAGTGCCCAATATGCTCCCTAATGGCCCAAGTCAGACGAATGAGATCCTCCGTTGTCTCTTTCTTTTTCTCATTTCTCTTTTTTACTCTTTTTGCACCTTCTCTTCTTCCACTTCCTCTCTCCCATTTGATTTACTCTGCCCCCCTTTCCTTCAACTAATCTAACTCTTGTCAAATTGTTTCCTCGTTCTCTCTGTCTCCCTCTCATTATCGGAGGCCCCGCACTTCTTGCCACTATCCTGCTGGGTCTCATTCACACAGATCAAGGATGTAAATGTGACATAGTGCACCACTGCGCGGTCCCCTCTCACTGGTGAAACTCTGGACTTCCTTTGCAGAGGGGAAAAAGGAGGATTTGTATCTCCTTTTCATATTTTATGAAGGGCTTTTTATTATACAGCAATAGTAAGTGAGACTGAACCACAGATCTAAGTGCCATGTCAGCGCCGATGAGGGGCCGGGGTTACATGTCAAGGAGAAACCCCTTGTGTGTGATTCTGCAGGGGATGGCTGGACCACCAAGTCAGACCAGCGCAGTGGGCTGTGGGTTCAGAGATCTGGTATACTGTTTTTGTGAAGTGAATGATCAGAAAATAAAAAAGGGATGATGGTTAGATTATTTTTTTCAAGAAAGGGACCAGGGGGAAGGATAATAGTAGCCAGCATGACGCTAGTAGCTGAGTGATGGCGGAAGAGGAGCAAAAAGGGAAAGAAACATCAGGAGGCAAACAGCAGAGTCAACTAAACTCAAAGAGGTATGTTTTAGCGAATAAAGAATATCAAGACAAGTAACTCTGCCTAGCTGTCAGAAATTGTGGTTTGTAATGTTTCAGAAAATTTCTTTTTTTTCTTCTTCTTTCTCTTTTGTCTCTCTCATTTATTCTCTTGGTCACGGGTAGGTCTTATCTTCATCTCGGAGAACTTGAGGGAGTACTGCCAGCCAGTCCAGGAGGACCACTCGATGCCATCAGCATAGGAGGTGTGCTGACCGCGCAGGTACTGGCCGTTGAGGTTGGAGGTGTGGCAGTTGCGGTACCACCAGGCACCATGGTAGAAGGAGGCGCAGTTGTTCTCCGAGTGGTCATTATCCCTGTCTTTGGTGGTGAACTTCATTCCATTGTGCTTTAGCAGAGAGTCGCCTAGGGCAGGAAAAAGATGTCATTACATATAACGAAAGTAGGATATAGATGTATGTTTATTTAAAAGAGCTGGGAGGCTGAAGAAAAAAAGAAACTTTTTAAGCCACGGCTATTGCATCCCCTCTGTGTCTTTCACTAACATATTCTTAGATCCGATAACAGAAACCAGTAATTAGACATATCCACAAGTGATTCAATTAAATATGGCATAAGACTTTTCAATTAATCAATTCTATAAATATAAGAATAAAAAATAAAGCGCCACAGTTCTGCAGAGTATTGCTTCTCATTATCTAAAGCAGGAGGTCAGATGGCTTTATAGCCAATTTATTAAAGGTTCTGTGGTGACCTTTTTATCTTCCTATTTTCAACAACCCCCCCACCCCCACCCCCCTCAGATTCAATCAGGATGTCTGTCAGTTAATGGACAGAAATGGTATGAGGAGAGAAAATACATACTTAAGGGACTTAATGCTCATCTATTAGGCATTTTTGTAACTGGTACTGAAATCTTGACACGTATACAGTACATGATAGCCAATGAGAAGGCATTCGTCCCTGCAACCTGTGATTGTGAGTGTGACAATGATTTAAGACCACTGCAGGGATGCAGCACAGGTAAGCTGATTCACCTATGTTCCCTTAAAGACTTAAAGACCTTAAAGACTTCACTCTCTGCATTGATAATTCTTTGGCAAGCCACTGCTCTAAGGTTTCGAGAAAATGGATGTTCAAAGAGCTCATACTGTTTAATAAACTCCCAATACCTCCCCTTCACTCTCTGTCCTTTCCTTTCTTTCTAAAGCAGGCTTCACACTGTGACCAGAAGTGGATAGAAGGATAAAGCTGAGAGCAGAATGAAAGACCGCTCACCAGCCATCAGGTGACGGCTAACAGCTCGTCAGGGCATCAAACAGCCCTTAATTGCCCAGGATGTGGCCGCCCAGCTCCTTACCCTCTCACTCTGTCCTACTCTGTTCTCCATTTGGCATTACCATGGTAACAAGTCAGCAGGAAAAAGAATCTGACAGGCATGTCTGATATTCATGTTGTGTGCTACTCGACATTAGGAGAAAAGAGATAGTCGGGGAGGAAAAAGAAGAAAAAGAAGCAGCTTAATGGTGTCAACAACGGGATGGTGTCCAGAGGAGGTAGAAAAGAGGAAAGAGGAAAACAAAACAAAGCAAAACAGAAGCACTTAAAGGCTCATTTACAAGGCGCTGGATGTCACCTTGGTGGCTGGGGGCCAGCAGCCTCCTCTGATGCCCATTAAGATCCAGCTGCTCCCAGCCCAAATGAGCACCTGTCAGCTGATCGGAAAGCAGCCACAGCAGAGCATAAGACTACTACTAATACTAACAACAGTAGCCCTGCCAGAGGGGAGCCAGAGTGAGAGCATGAGCATCCTGAGAGAGTTTGATTACCCTTAATTTGACTGGATTCAAATGTCCAACAGGCAGATGAGTCCAAGGTCAGGCCATGCTAAGGACAAGCCAGGAGCATTACGGGACTTTTTAGCTGACACCATACCTGGGGAAAAAGCTTTTACACACAAACACATTTTTTCCTTCCCCTCTGGTTTGCTTTTTTTACTTCTCTGCCGCCTCTGTCCCTTGCATACCTCGATCGTCCTTTTTCTCGTCATCTTTTCTGTTACACTGTTCTCTCACACCTGTCCCCCTTGTTCCTCCATCCCAGTTTCTTCCAGCCCTCCCTCCCCCCCTCCTTCCTCTCCACTTCTCTTCTCTTCCCTTCCCTGCTCCATCTCTCATATCCGTCCCCATTCTCTCTGTGTTCTCGGAGCAGCGCTCCCCAAAGGTTCTTTAAATTGCTTCTTCATTTCAACGGCAGGTTTTTGTTTACGCTGCAGGTCAAGCAGTGCAATTAATTGCCAGTAATTTAATCAAGGTGACAGGTAGCTGGCTTGGATCTGATGGTTGGTGAGCAGAGACACAGACACTGGCAGTTCCTCTCTCTGTGCAACTGTCTGCATGGTTTAACAAGTGGACACACTAAACTGCACTGTAAAAATAACATACTATTATTTTACCAGAAGGCAGCGTGCACTGGAAGTTGGCTGGAGGTTTCACGCACTGCTGTGACTTCTGTGTTCGCAATTAGGTTAAATGAAAAAAATGTGCAAAAAACAAAAATAGTGTAAACTAATAAGAGCACAAGCACAGGAAGTCTTGCAAGCAAAGTCTAACTAGTTCAATGAGCATACATACCTGCATTGCCAGAATAGTCTCCCACTGTTAAAGGGTATCCATCATCATCAGGGTCCACTGAGAAGAGGCCTACTCCAAAGGTACCATACTGGGCATATGCGGTGCTATTTTCAAAGTCCTCCAAGTCGATACGTAGCTCATAGTTCCCCTGAATGGACAGGGCATGGATCTGCTTCAGTCCTGCAGGGAAAAAGAGCGAGACACAGACCAAAACAATCCATTACTAAGTACTACCGTTGTTCTCAGCGAACAATTTAAAGCTATTTCAGCAGCCTTTCTCTTCTGGAAATAAGATATAACATGATTTTTGCCCCATTTACAGTCTCCTGCTGCATGTGTAGGGTTTCTCTCCAAAACAAGATTAGAGTTTCCTTTCCAAAGTGTGAGTGGGAGTGTCCACTGCTCACACAACTGTTTGCCATGAGGAAGAAGAGACCAGCTGAATCCACTGAAACAATGTAGGTGATTTTGCAAGATGTTGTGACATGAAACCTTTTCACGTTGACGTGCAGCTGCAGCATGACATCTAGAGTTTGATGCCATTAGATTACAACTCAGAAATCTTTCACAACAACAGCCTTGTATTTGAACATCTGCATCAACACTGTAACATGACTCTTGGGTATCAACAATGTTTAGTATGTTCTAAATATATATATTCAATACAATCTTGCAGGAATAACCTAATTGTGGAAAAATCGCTCTCACCCACCTCTGCCTCATCTATTGGCCTGGAGTACTTCTTGGTTAGAGCTCTTCCATTGCCTACCCTGACTGTGCCAGATTGTGAATGTGTCTATAATTGCTTTGAACTCTCCATGACAAGGTGGAGTGTCCTGGGTAAAGGGGATGCTGCAGAAACGAACCTGGCAATGTATTACATGAGTGGTGAGAGTTAAATTATAAAAACAAAATTCAGAAGGATATGTGTTTTCTTGTTAGAAGAAGAGAGAAAAAATAATTGATTTCTTTCTTCAACTAGAAAGGCTGAATTCTAGATTGTGGGCTAGCAGGGCTTCATAGACTTATCCAAGACAGTGAATTGCTTTTTGAACCAGCTGATTCTCATTCTTCCAAATGAGAAGGTATTTATACTCTGTAAAAACCGCGTTTCGATTAATTCCCTGCTCTGTCTCAGAACATCAAAGGCAGTACCCTAACACTTACACTACAAGGAAGCCTAACTTGCTACAAAAGCAATCGTTTTAATATGGAAAGAGGAAATTTAATATTTAAACGCAAGGTCAACAACACATGTGTCCCCCTGATAATAAAAATCAATAGAACTTTGCAGTCAAGGGTAGCCTGTGCTCACATTTGTTATGTGTGTTTCAAATGGACTTAAGCTTCATTCAAAACACACTGATAGAAGATGAGTATTTCATGTCAAAGTATGTTTTTTTTTATAAATCCTTGATTGTGGGTCTATGTAGTCATTACTTATGATAAAATGCCTTCTAAAGACCGTTTGATTAATGAAAGACACACTTGCAGTTCACATCCACCTGTCTCAGCTATTTCAGATTCATGCTTGCCATGACTTCATCGGATGCCCCGAACCGATATTTTAATTGTTGCTCAGTCCTTCAGAGAGAATGTTTAAGACAGAATGTGCCAGAGGGGAAAAAGGTTTCCATCTCTTCTTCCTTTCCCCCTCCTGCCCTGTGTTTCCCCCTGCTGTGTCGGAGTGATGGTGCTTCCCAGGGCAAGTTTTCCTCTCCTGGGTTGATCAAAGGTACATGACGAATAATGTGTCAGGCGAAAAAGGAGCAGGAGGCATTCAACCTGGGTCCCTTGAACGCAAAATTCAAGGCAGGAAGACAAACAAAAGTGAACTCAGCCTCCAGACTAACAGCCTGGAGCATGGAGGACCATGCTTAAAAATGCACTCTATTCAGCTGCAGTGTTTATTTGGGAGGCAAAAAAGAAATAACAATTTAAAGTGTGCACTGATGGAGAAGCTTCAAAGGCTTCATGGTTAAGAAGGAGGGTTGGATTTAGAGCATATAGAGAAAGCTGTAGGCTCCAATTGCTGGTTTAAGGTTTGTTTTACTGTCCCTCCTGACTCCGAATCAGCATGAACGTAGCTGCACCACGGGAAAGGAGGGTGTTTTTATGAACTTGAACACTGTCATTTTACCTCCTACAGCAACCATCACCTTCACAAATGAAACTCTTTCTCCCTTTTAAAGCTTACAAACCTCAAACTGACATTGCCTAATTTCAATTCCGTCGTTGTCGAGAATTGCACTCTGAGAGTGCCTCGTCTGAAGTGGAGGGCTAATTTGATGACAAACACAGCTGAAAGAACCCATTATTATTCAGAGACAGAAGCTTGCAGTCTGGGCCCAGGCACTTAGTTTGGATTTAATCTAGCCCAATGGGAGGTTGATCCCGTTCTTTTCATTTTCACAGTGGATCAGCAAATTGGAGGTGGAAAATCAGTCATTAATACATGCATAAACAGGTAATGTCATGCATCCCAGTTTCCAGTTAAGTCTTATACGACAATATAAATACTCAATACTATATGTGCAGAAAACAGACATACACACAGAAACACACACAAAATGCAACACACTTTTACACACATTCAGAGAAACAAAAATGGCTCATTTGCAGAAATAGTTTTCTCGTCCTTTGAGCAGAAGTATCAATCCACACAAACACCTAAGTGAAAAGTACCCTGGAGTGATTTGACAAACTTCAAACGAAGGACTAAGGCTGTTTTTCCTTTCAGGAAAAAAAAAAAAGAAAGAAAGAAAATAAAATACCAGATGCAACACAACTCTATTTAAAGACTGCGGCTTCCAACTGTATTTACATAACTTTAATTCAGTCCCTAATTAAAGCCCCAGAGAATCTCAGCGAGTCTTTAATTCAGAATAATTAAAGAGGAAGACAAGTGAAATAACAACAGAGACTTCTTTGGTTAAAATCTAAACGCTCAGGTGTAGCTCCCTGTTAATTAAATGCTATTGTTAGGTTATTTAAAATGGGTTCTAATACAAGGGAGAATTTTGAGGTGTTTTGCTTCAGTATTAACATGCTGATTGCTCCATTAGGGAGAGACTCTTCTCTCTTCTCACTCATTTGCCATTTAAGAGAAGCTTAGCAGAGAGTCAAAAAACTTCTGTCCTCCTACACGCTTTAGATGGGCAATTAGGGTATGCTTGCTTTATTCCATCTATTCTGACTGGTTTAATATCTGAGCCATTTAAAGGCACATTGTTTTTTATTGCTGTTTGCTTGTGTGGTCTACCTTGTTTTTAACCTGGTAATAACTCTCTTAAAAAAAAAATTTAATTTATGGGGTTTTTTTTTGTTTTTTGCTCAGGTAGCACAGCTTTCTGAACTTTTGAAAAGAGAAAAGACAAAGAAAAACTTTAACAGTGCCAAGGAAAGAAAAGAAAAGAAAGCCAATGTGTGAACTTCTGTCCAGGCCCATATGCTTATGTTTGCATTCACTTGAGTTAGTGACTGTAGACTGAGGCTACATCCACACTGCTGCGTTTGCAAAACGCATATCACGTGATTATTCACGTTCACTGGGCATGCGTGGGCCAGTGCAAACAGGAAGCAGACTGTCTACTCTGCTGGTGGATGTTCATTTGTAGTAAAATACTGTGAACGAAGAACAGCAATGGCGAAGAGTAAGACCAGAGATTTATAAAGACTAAAAACACATCTTTTTTGCCATCTTTTAGTTACAGTAAGTGTGCGGTTAACGGGTACATTTTTGATACATTTTTATTATTATCACTATTATTCCCTGTTTAATAATAATGACAATACCTACTTATCTTATTCCATTTTATTGTAATACATTTTTATCTTGTTGTTTTTATCATATCTTAACTTGTGTGTTTCCATGCATTTAATACCTCCTTATCTTATATGTTATCGTATATGTTTTTGTCATGCATGATTTTTGCCTATCTTTGCTTGCTTGCCTGCTTTTATTTGGAAGCACATTGAGTCGTATGAAAGGTGCTATATAAATAAACTTGTGGTGAAATAATTTCGACCAGCAAATAAACACTACATGTTCGGTGTGATGGTTTCTCATAGACCTTGAGTTAAGGTGGATTAGGAACCAGCCAAAGCAGGCAACTGCCCCAGGAACCGAGACCCTCAGGGGCCTCGAAAGCCTGTGGCAACAACAGAAATAGTAAGGGCCCAGGTGGCTCCTGCATTTTTTATTCCTACCATTGAGATCTTATAGAGAGGCCCCTGATTCAAAATCAATTTTAAATACCTTTAAAATTTTCAATATTAACATTTAATATTTCCTCAATGGTGCATATTCTTAAAGCCCATGTCTTAGGCCTGGGGCCCCCTAGTGGGCTAATCCAGCCCTGCCTTGAGTTACATTTTCACTGTGCATACAGTGGCTGCACATTTCTATGGCCCTGATAGTGCTATCCAACACTTCAAATAACACATTATGAATGGATAGCTTCTTTGAACTTCTTTCTACAGATACATCTCCATATTACTATACTATACAGGCACATTTACTCAATGTCATCTAAAAAGTAAATAAATAATACTTGCAAAATCAGCATCTCATTTTGAACAATCAATGTGTTTACTCATAAGGAATCTCATTTAGAGTGTGCCTGATTAAGGAACACATCGATGGGACAACAATCTTTAAGCGTTCTTTAGCATTAAATCATCCATGTCATTACAGTCTCCTTTACAATGTCTGCTGCAGTAACAACAGAGCTGAGGGCCGAGAGGCAAAAAAGTGCAGTACCTTCCATGGCGTTAAACACATTATGTCCACTGAAAGCTAAACATTATCTTCGCCATTTCCATTATGCTCCGGTATCCTCTCTGCTATACATGAAAAGAAGGCTGACCTTAAATTTACAACAAACTGCACCTACATGTGGTCTGTTGGTCCTGTTTGGTATGTAAATCTATGAAAAAATACAATAAAAATGATATATCTGCAATTACCTCATTAAACTAGGTCATGGTAATCCATAACTCATTTTCACAGCTCTGAGGTTTATTGGGAGGAGGACAAATTTAGCTTGTTTAGAACATGAAGACAGTAATTTGTCATTTTTATCTTTTATTCATTCTGAGAGGGCATGTTGTGTTCTACAGAATTAAAAAGAAACAAAGCTCAAGCCTTCCTGACATTGATTAAACCATTACCACCAGAGATTCCTGCTCCGTAAATGTGATTTTACAGCTAATGAGACTGACATCAATGACTTGATTAAAATTGTAGAAGACCTCTGTGAGATGATGGCTCTGTGATGCTGCTAAAACGCCCAAATATTAATGATTTATTTGCTTTTATTTGAAAAGTATGTCGGGGAATGTATTGGATGCTTTTAGGGGACTGGTTGCAGTCCCGTGTTCAGAGTCTCAGGGTAGTGCAGCACTACAGGGCATGAAGGAAAAGAATAAAAAACAGATCTCTAAACCCAACAGAGAAATGATTACACTTCTCTCTGCCGCTTGTGACATTTCTCAAAGTTAATTATTCATCATGCTTTTCTCCCTCTGTTGCTGGGGGGCAGCTCCTGAGACTCTTTCAGCTGAAAAAGGAGAAAAGGAGCAGCACTCTTCCGTCTCCTCCTCCCCGCTTCCTCCCACCGTACCTCAACTCCTGACTCGTTTTGTCTTTTTCTCTTTCTTTCTCCAACCCTGCTTAATCTTCCTGTCAAGATGTTTTACTCTATAGAGGCTGTGGATGGGGAGGAGTTAGAAGGGGGTGGGCTATTTCCATTGCCACGGGGACAGTTGCGGTGCCCTTTGCCACTGGGGGCTAGGCTTGTTGCGGGGGTCTGTGAACATGCGTCTGCTGAAAGGCTTACTGTCTTCCACTCTTAGGAAATAGAAAAAAAGGCTTGCTATCGTTGGCTCTCCCCATGTCATCAAAAGATAGGCGCACAGGGAGAAAAACAGAGACAGGTGTGTGCTGAACTCTCTGGCTTGCTGCTCCCTCGGAGCCAACTGTGACATTTGGTGGGACAAAAAGCAGAAGAATTTTTAAGATTAACTGTCACACCTCTGACATGTCGATGCCTGTTTCCAAGTTTCCTCTTGCAAATTCCCATTCAAGACAGTCACTTTTCATAGGAACAGGTTTGTTATTTATCATAATGTGGAAGATAGTACAGTAAGATTTTTTAAGCCCTGGTGAAAGACATTTTTTATGTGTTGGTTATAGGGAGGGATATACTAGTTTTAATACATGTTTATCTACTATATGCTTTGAAGTATAAGCTCCTGATCCCCCACATACAAATATACAGAATCCTACCCACTCACTTTTCCCTTTGAATGGTGAATGTTCAGACTAGCTGCAGATCAAATGAGATATGGCCTGTTACAGGTGCTAATATGGTCCCACTTCTTTCATGCTTGCTGAGGAACAGAAAAAAAGAGTGGGGGCTGCACATTTTTGCTGGCTTGGTTGCACTCATGCATACACAAGTACCCTGCATTTGACTGACAGAACAAGCGCATAAGAGGCTGATTCCACTATATTCAAAAGCATTTCAAGACTGAATACAGAATATTATTATAACGGAATGAACATTTTAATGGTACTATTTGATCAGCAGCAAACACACGGTGCCATTCCCCAGGCTGAGTCTAACTTGGGAATAATGATCTTGGGAATGTTTGCTCACTTTGCCCACAGCGCCCTCATTACTGCTCTCAGGAGTCACTTGCTTCATCTTTGAAGATAGATACACTTTGCAATATATTATTAATACATATTGTTTCCTTTGAATCCTTATGGGTTTCTAAATAGACAAAAGTTCGCTGAGCCACATATTTCAGACCTGCAGCATTTTCACTGAATTAAATCCAACGGCTTTAATAGGAGTTGTCTCACAGTGCCACATATGGAGGTGGTTCAGCATGACTGCAGGTGTGAAGATGCGTCTCTGTAGATCTGATGAATGGTGTTTAGGCTGCAGTATGAAGAAGGAATTATACAACTAATCTGAGGCGCTTTCATTTTGTAACCCCGCTGAGCACAGATATGTTAGTACTATAATCATGAGAGCAGTATGACATATGTAAATCAAGTTCCAAGCTTTGGCTTCTGTTGATTATTATTTCAAGGTTAGGGTCCTATTTAAGTGGATGGTGTGTACAGTCAAACCAATATAGAATCACAAAGGCAGTTAGCAACTGAAAGCAAAGCTGTTTTTGTAGCAGTCCAGTGGAGCTATTAAGTGACAGAGGGAGATAGTCAGAGAGAGAAAGTTATTATACTAATAGAAGGAATAATTAAATGTTAATCCACCTTGAAACACGTGTACTCTGTGCTTTAAAATTCTCTTTCTCCATCAGGGACAGGCCTGACTGCAATGCAATTACTTAAGTATTAAGTATTTTTGGTGGTTTTTATCTGCTTAAAGCAACAAAATGAAATATTTTAGCTGCCTCATTGCATTAAGTTGGGGTAATATAAATCAGCAGTTTGCAAGTGGTAGTGATCAATATCAGTTGTTCCACTATTACCTCAATGGCTTAAGATTTCCCTATCTTCTTAAATAGGGTCTATATTGGTAGGAATGCTGTTATAAAATTACAAACTCCCAGTACTCCTAAAATATTGAAAATCTATAGACTATAATCTATAGTGTTAATGTTATTTTCTATTATCTTTACTAATGATGAGGTGTCAGTGTCTGTGAATATGCTGTACCACATCTCTGCTCATCTAAAGTTGAACTCTGCCTGACTTTCTCCTGTCGCCGAATCACTGAAATCTCTCCACCAGCTGTCACCCCCTTCTCTGTCGTACCACGTCTCCCAGAACTCATTTGAAATGAATGAGCACCGGTCGCTTTGTCTCTTGTTGCTGCTGCCAGTGTGAGCTCACAGTAAGACAAGTTTTGCTCATGTTGCTTCTAATGGAGCTTGGACAGTTTAATCTCACATTTGTGTGGTTCAGCCACTGCTAGTGAGCTTGATTTGGAGCTCCTTCCCCACAGACACTCATCTGTTTTGAAAACCTCTTCACCTCTCGCATTTTTGTATCATGACTGTTATTAATGAGCGGGTATATTATTTTAATAGATGGGGACAGGCAGAGGTTGGTGTAACACGTGAGATGCGAAGCTAATTGGCAGGTCACAATGATGTATGGTAGCGATGAGTCTTGATTAAAACTAATGCCATGCATTCACCCCTCCAACTAACATTTCTGCCACAGTTTTACCAAGCAACCATAACACACATCAAGAACACACACACACACACACACACACACTCTGTTTGCCTTATACAATCCTACAAATTTATACTTTAAATAGACATACGTTATAATTATTTATAACTCTGCCCGTACCATTACAGTCTGCTGATTCTGTAGACTCTTTTGAAAGGCAGCTAAAGACATACCTTTTCAGACAAGCGTTTGGGTAACCTGTATGCACCAGGTCTGCATCTTATGTATTTATTGTGTATTTTAACTACGTGCTATGTATTTAATGTGTATTTTAACTATGTACTGTATATCTATGGTGTACTTTATCACGTACTGTGTATTTTTATTATGTACCGTGTTTTTACTTGCACTTTTCTTCATGTGGCTCCAGTGGTCATCTTATCTGTTTCTTTCTTGTGTGAAAGCACTTTGTGACTTATGTCTGTGAAAAGAGCTATCCAAAAAAAGTTTACTGACTCACTTGTTTCCTTCTCATCATCTCAGCTTTTCACCAGTAAGATCCACGTGGAAACTCCTCGTGTATTGAGGTCCTGTTATGATATATTATGCATAAAACATTACCTTTGCTCTAAGAATAATTCATGCAAACATAATTGAGCACTGAAGAGGAAGTCAAAGTGTCTGCTATGACTATGCAGTTGACAGTGATTACTGATGGTAATAACATAGCATATGCAGTTTGAGTTGGCATGTTGACAAATGTTTGGCTAAGAGACTGAACCCTGCCTTTGAAGGCATGAATGTAGAATAATGGGGAAGTTATGAATCAAACAAACATTATAAAGCTTCCAGTTTTCCAGTTGTAAATATGTAGTTGGCTATTTTCTAATGATAGTGGCTTATTTTAAAAAGAAAATTCTTGAAAAGTACACTGAATTTGTTTGTAATTGTGTTGTCTTAGAGTCTGAAACATTTTCTATGAGCTTTGATTTCTCAGAGCACTTCACTAGTGCACCTCATCATTAGTGTCTTTTTGAGAGTATTTCAATGACAGTGTGTGTGGGCAGGTGGGCTGCATGTTATCCTCTTGGTCCACTCCAGATGTTCTTCAAACATACCAAATCCAGAAATCCTCAGAATTGCTGCTCAAGTCCCAGCCACAGCCAAGCCTGCTATTGTTTATCCCAATTTAACTGGATTTATTTGTCAGTGATAAGAAGGGCAGGTAAGACACGTGTGACACAACACATTTAAATCTTAAAGTCAAGCTCATTTCAATGCTGGCTAACGTCACGATTAATTTATCTGATGCGAGATACCTGAGATTGATGTCAGTTTTAGATTGCAGGTTTGCTTTCAACCTCACGCCTTTGTGAAACTAAATGCTTCCAAATGCCATCCACCGGGCAAAATAAAGGAGGGGATTTTGCTTGAGTGGCAGGATTAGAGTTATAAAATCATGAGAGAGACGAATGAGAGCCAACAACCCATCACATCTGATACCATCAGAAATTAACCTTCGGGGGGGGAAAGACTGAGCCAAGAGTAGTGAAGGGAGATACAGAGGGAAAGTGGAGGAGAGAAAGAGGCAGGTAGACAAATGCTGAGAGAGTTGGCAGGCCTGTAAGGCTGTAATTCAGGGAGAAGACCACATTAATATTTAGAGGTGCTCTGAGGTAAAACAAAATGAGCAGAGCAGCCCCAGCTTGACGGGAAAGACTGGCAACAGACAGGGCATAAAGATCCACTGGGTATGCAGCAGTCACACAGACACAAGGCTTCAAGGTTTAGCAGTATAAGACACAGTTGTCTTAAGCAACAAGTACATTTACATCCAAAAAATGTATACTCAACAATAACAGACCACAGCACATACACACAGTATGAGACAGATACAGATCCATCCACAAGAGGTCTTCACAGGTACAACATTTTTTTTAGCCTAATCTAAAACAAACCCCTGGAAAACCCACCTGAACCCAACGTGCATAAATACACAAAACAAAAAAAGAAATGAAATCTGAAAAGGAACCCAAAACCAAAACTGATCCAAAATAGACACTAAGATAATCCAAAATACGGTCGACCCAAACAGAACAAAATTGAGCGTGAACATCAACACTGGTAGGAGCATGATGCACCATTAATTAACAAGCAGCTGAGGTAAAAACTAAGTAAAAACCATGTCATTATTAGACATGCTAGCAGCTTGGCTGGATGGTCGTTTGGTCCAGACTGAGAAATCTCTGGATGGATTGCCATAAAATATTATACCGACATTAATGGTCCCAGAGGATACATCCTACAGTCTTAAGTGAGCGCCTGACTCTTTCTCCATGAGGATGACATTTAAATAAAATGTCTTGACAACTATTGGATGGATTGCCATGAAATTTGGTGTACAAATCCATGGTCCCCTCAGGATGAATCGTAATTTCTTTTTTCAAATATTGGTGATCCCTTAACTTTTCAGCTAGTGCCATCATCAGCCCCAAAACTTTAGTTTATGACCAAATACATACAAGACGAATGGCTCTCTTATCAGCCTCAGTTGTGTTTTGTGCTAATTAATAAAAGTTAGCGTGCTAACATGCTAAACTAAGATGGTGACCATGGCAAGCACTACTTGCTGGGCGTCCCGAATAGCTAAGATGCATAGTTTGATTCTGGCAGGGAACCTCTGTTGCATGTCATAACCCCCTCTCTCTCTCCCCTTATTTCCTGTCTGCTTCTAGACAATCAGCTTTCTAATAAAAGCAAAAAAAAACGTAAATAAAAACCCACTATCTGCTAAATATCAGCATGTTAACATTGTCATTGTGCCATTGCTGCCGTTCAAGTTTAGCTGCACTCCATGGTTGACACTCTTTGTCTTGCCAGAAATTCCCTTTCACCCCTTGCAAAGATTTAGTCGCACCACATGAACAGAGCTGAGAGCGAATCCACTTGGATCCACTCAGGTTTATACATGGACCCGAGACCCTCAACAATAGAACTTGGCCCAGCCTGGACCTGACTAGACTGAATAGAACTTGGCACTGGGTCAGATCTCTGTAGAAAACCCGCAAAGACCTCTACCATACACTTCTTAATCTGCCCTGATGGGTTGAGGCAAATCTAACTGAGAGAGAGCATGTGCTGGATGTGAAGGAAAGACACTGACAGAGAGGGTAAACAGGGGGGGAGGGTCAACATGGACGAAGGCAGGATGGACATGCAGTAGAACATTGAAATGCCATGAAGACTTTGATCATGGGCACATGACACCATTAAAGCTGGGCAAGGGCATTGTGATGGTCTTGCTATACCCCCCCCCCCCACCGTTCCAAGGTAATGAGGGACTTGAGAGAGAGAGAGAGAGAGAGAGAGAGAGAGAGAGAGAGAGAGAGAGTCTGAAGGGGCCATACATCTTCAGACCCTCCAGCGCTGTTTGCTTGTAATGAGGTTGCTAAAAGTTCAGCACTAATAAAGCACCAGGCATCATTAGAATTCTATGATTTTTTTGAAAAGTCATGACACTCTCCTTCAAATTGTATGGTCTACAGAAAGTATTTTTTTCCTGACCATTTACTCTACAAAAAACATCCACAAATGCCACGACTGATGGAATAAAATTAGGCTGAAATAGAAGGCAGATTGCAGTATTTAAAAACAAGAAAATATAACTCTATAATAGTATGGCCTACAAAAGTGCTATGGGTACACAAATGTTCCCAACACTGAGCTCAAGAGTTGAATGAAGAGAAAAAGTCTACTGAGCGCTTCCAAAAGAGGTAGTAACCCTTACAAACAGTGTAAAGTAGCACTGGGGTGTCAGCCATATGTTTAATTCAGTGAAAGAAACATGCTTTTCACAGCATCGCCTCCCTAATTTAGAGTCTTATTCACAATGCAGCAGTACACAGCAGGGACGACATCCTGCAGAAATGTGTGCTTGCCTTAGCTCAGAGGAGTCAATGCAGCATTAGAATGAATTATGAATTGTTGTGTTGTTCTGTTGTCCAACATCTGACCAGGCATGAACAATGTGGCACTGTTACGTACAAAGCACTGAAAAAGTGTTATGTATTTTTAATTGAAAGCCCTTAGGAAAACCCAGACGAATAATGAAATCAATTATTACATGAAACAAAATAGAAAGGGAATTATGTGGCGAAAAGCTGGGCTGAAGACTCTTCACTCACTGTCATTAGGAGGTCCGTTCAGTCATTCCTCAATCATATTTTCAATCTCCCCATATGTGCTCGTTCAACATTCCTTTATGAGAAGATTCCGCTCATAAATTTTTACATCTTCTGGAAAATAAAAAAACCCTCCCCCTTCTAAAAGAGTCTTTTCTGCGGCACGAGCCAAACCAGACCTTGGTACCAGCAGAAGCAGATAGGTGGAGGAATATACCTGTAGGCTGGTGATGAGAGGCATCAAATAAAGTACCTGGGCCTTGTGGAGAGGGCTATGAATTGCTCTGGTCCTCATACATATCGAAATTACTGGCAGAATTGCTGCAAATTGCAGCTATCTCCACTCCAGCAGTGCAATCTAGTACAGATGGAGTGTCTGCCAGGGTACAGCTACACCAATCAGAGACAGCATACCCTCCTGAAGGAAGCAGAGGCAGAGCTGGAGGCTGAGGCATCATTGTGTCAGCATCAGGGCTGATTGGCAAGACCTCAGCTGGCTGGCTGACTGGATCCCTGGACAGCAAGCACTGGTGTGTCGGACTGACTGAAGAGGAATCACACTCTTGAATAATTGATTGGATATGAATGCAGTATTGGAGGAGCTTTAACTGAAAACACTTACATGTGCTCTAAATAATAGATTGCAGGGGATTCGAGTCCTGGGAGATATTGTAGTTTATATTTCTCTTTGTCATGCGGGATATGGTATCATATCATACATCCTGTATTTTCTGACAGCTGGGTTCCACTCTCATCTCAACAATTGGTTCCCCTGGTATGTTTTCATTTGCACTCTGTAGCTTGTGCATTTAATGCACATGTACACATTTACTAACACTTGAAAATGCCACATACTGTAGTAGTTAGTAGTGTTTAATAAGGTTTCCTTGTAAAGTAAGAGATTTCTGGAGCTTTTGCCCTAGAGATGCAAGTGGAGAAGAGTACATGAACCTTCTGGTCATATACAACACATACTCATGCATGCAGGTGTATTAAATATCCATCTGCATCTGTCTGCGTTAGGGTATGCAGACATATCAGTATATCAATATGTGTGTATGAGGTGATTTGTAAGTATGAATTGTAAAGGGTGAACTCATGAAGATAGATATAATGCTTTGGTGTTGAGAGAGAAAAACATGATTCTGAAATGTCAAACCTATATATTCAGATATTCATGTAAGTCATTTCAAGGAGCACACAGAAGGCTACATGTGACAATGCGTAGCACCCACACACCCACATTGACACTTGTCAATGACCTCAGAGAGACATCAATTATCTAGTATATGCATATATAGTGCATAGTATTTTATCTTTCCAATGATTTTGCTCAGTTTTTAGTGAATAGCTAGGGACCAATGTAATACATAAGCTTCATAAAGCCCTTTTCATGTGGAGCCAATTATTATGGCAGCAATTGTATGAAACGCTCTTGCTGAACCACTCTTAAAATTGTACACTGTGTCATAGTGAGGAATTAAACATAGTATTAGCAAACTGCTGTGGTTGTACTACTCCATGAAATGGTTGTCTGGATTATAATTGTCAGTGGGTACGGCTGGGGGGAGGAAATCTGCAGGGTAAAAAGCAAACAGGCAGTACGAGCCACATGGTTCCAGTGTGTGGGCAGACACTGACCGTAAAGAGCTGCACAAGCCACTAAAAAAACAATTGTTTTCCTGATGTTAGGTTCATCTGTAGGTGATCACAATAACCACTATTTTACTTTAGTTCAATATGTTGTAATTTTGTTGTGAAAGTTTTCTACACATGGAATTATAGAATTACTATAAATGCCTTATTCACAGTGACTGTAAGCTCTATTATAGATCCAGTGTAATTTTGGACTGAGCAAGGAAACTACAACGAATGCATTATGGTCCTGTAGAATTAAGAGGCTTAAACATTTTACTCAGCCAGTTCAGTCAATTAAAAACTAAAAAAAAGTCAGTGTGGGCACAAGCAGCCAAGAATTGACAATAAATGTGTAATAGGTCAATTTGGATGATTATCTGTCAAGATTTGCATTTGTTGGCAAGGCATTCATTCAAGGGTGTAATTAAATTATGTACTTACGTTATTCAGCCAAGTGATGACTGATTTGCAAAAGTAAAAATTAAATCACTGGTGAAATAGTGTATGTTTTGGTAACATTTTGCTATTCGTCTTTGTTACTTGCTAATTACTCCATCAGGTGTTGATGAAACATTGGGCTACAGAGCTCATACAAGATAGACTAATATAATGAAAGATCACCATGCTTATTATTGTTTAAAACTGAAGAAATGTCCGAATGGAACCAAAACATGCTGAAGAAATCATCTGAAGAGATGCAGCTGACTTCTTGTGTCAGACAAAATTGGGTTTATCAACAGCAATTCTATCAGTGCTTTGTGAATGAAGCAGCGACATGCAGACGTGAGTGGTTAATAAGTTGTAAAAAGAGTACCAGCTAACTATCCCATAATTGTGTTAAAAGAGCACACTGATGTGTTGTATGTAAACTGTCAACTTGCTTCTCTAGTAGAGTCTGGGGGATCAAATGTCACCTGCCGTAAACCGCTCACAGGCTTTAGAATTTAATATTTGCTTCCTCAGCCAGAACAAAGCATCATAAGGAATAGTTCTACATTGTACACAAACTTTATACACAAATTATACCGTAAGAATTAAAAACGTCCAATAATTCTTACAATATGGTTTCGGGGACTATTGTGAGACGCAAACAGAATGAAGAGTTTTGACTGCAGCGTAAAGGGAGGTTTTTTTTTTAGAAACAATGGAAGCGACACACGGGGATGGATGGTGAGCACCTGGCGGTATAATGAGGCTATTTATTCCCTCTAACGGGAACAGAGAGAGTTCAGGGGGAGACTGTGTAGAGCCTTGTGGAGAGTTTCTCTAAGCTGTGACCTTCCTGCAAGGTAGAAGCCTTTATTGACTCTACACTGGTTTCAAATCAGCCTCTCATGCACTCGCATGTGACTGTGCATGTATATAAGATTGTGCATAAGGCTTGGCGTTTTTGGCATTCATGCATGTGCATGTACATGTGCATCTAATACAAAACTCCTGGCAGGACTATGCATTCATACAGTGGTGTAATTGCAAAACACTATTTATAAAAATGTACTGAAAAACATTTAAAGTAGTCTACGTCTGGAAATAGTCCATTACTTCATAAATGTGTTATGAATAAAAATATGAAATGTAACTTTTATTAAATAAAATTTTCACTCTATGCTTCCATTTATGCATCTCTTCTTCCTAACAATCTACTGGATTTTTTCCCCTCCTTAACCACTGCCTCTCCCCTTCTTTTAGTCCAGTGTGCACCGGCTTAATTGCTAACAAATCCTTGCTAAAGTCCATCGTCTCTTTCTTTTTCCAGCTACCTCACCAATTTCTCGGCACTCATCATTCCTCCAATTTTTTCACCTGTCCTCCCTGTCTA
Organism: Coreoperca whiteheadi; assembly: GCA_011952105.1. NCBI lineage: Eukaryota > Metazoa > Chordata > Actinopteri > Centrarchiformes > Sinipercidae > Coreoperca > Coreoperca whiteheadi. The sequence goes on along the minus strand of CM022482.1, from coordinate 20,641,373 downwards.
ACTCGCTTAATGTCTCAATATATATTTTCACAATCTGTATGGGCATGGACATTGGCAAGCTGTGCAGCTGAAAGCCTTGCCTTTAAATGAGGCAGAAGCATCGCCTATCTATTAAAGACTGGAGTAATAAATCTCCCAGAGAACAATTGATCAGCACTCCATCCCCCTCTGTCCGCTAACCTGTGAGTGGTGAAAGGTACTGACCCTTGACCTTGCTGCTGTCAGTGGTACTGCTGCCAAGCTGGGAGAAGAAGCAGCAACACATGATTGGAGTGTTTGGCAGATTTTCACAGCTCAACCACTGACAGGGTCAAGGCATGTCTAAAGCAATTGTTTTAGCTGACGTTTTTTTCACGCCCCTCTCTCTCTCTAAGACATGCTTTCGGAGTAATCAGTGTGGCCGTCTACCATGGACGTTTCTGCAGGTTCGTGATGTTGTTCGTGAAGTGGATAAAAGGGGGAGGTTTATGAATAGTCCCCATGAGTATGATTGAATGTTTACTCAAACCCTTGACCCATCCTTTCCTGGCCATGTCGACGTGCACAAAACTGACCACAGACAAAATAAAAATAAAAACAGGGGAAAAGCAAAATGGGCCGTCATCCTCACAGGAATTGTGATGTTTGATTTGTGCTCTCATTGTAGATACAGTCCCCTTTAGATTTTCTACTGCGTGACAAGAATATAAATACAAGCCTCAGGATGCAGCATTGTGGTAGAGGCAAGCTGTGGAGGATAATGTGTGTAAGGATGTGTTTATGCATGGGTCCTTGGGAAAGAAAAAGATTAGAAGGGGAGAAAAAAATGATAAAATGAATACGGAGAAATAGTTGCATAAGGTAAACATGTGGAGTGACAGTACAATATGGGTGCATTGCTACATGTTTAAATGCGTGAATAAGAAGAGAGTTTTGATGTTCTTCGATGGTGGTGAGCGGCACATCTACTGGATGAATGCCTTGTTCTGTTTAGGTGGTGTATGCATAAGAGGCCTTTTTTGAAAGAGAATGTGGTTGAGCACACCATGCAGTGTGGCAGAAGTCAAACAAAGATCAACCATCTTATAACTGGTGGCTCAAAGGTTTTCTAACACAAGGCGGTTAAATCACTGCATTATTAGGATCTTTTTTTCAGTGGTTCTTGTGGTTCAGCAACACTAGGCTGTAACCCTTCAGTGTCCTGCCCTTATTTTTCTCTCCGGACACGCAACAGAATACCATGCTAATCAACAGAGTAGGGTCACATATTGCATCCATACAGAGAACATTATTTGATTAACATGAATAAAATGCTCCGCTTAAGAGTTTTTGGCCCTTTTTCATCACATCTATTCAAAAACCCTGAGAGTCTGGTCGAACATTTTCTCTCATGTCTTTATGACTTAAGGTGCAAGAAAAAAAAAAGGCTTTTGCCAGGATAATCGTTCTCGGTTTCTTAGTTCTTGTTGTTGTAATGCTCATTTCAGCCACAAGAGGCAGAAGTGCACCACTACCCCATGTTCTAAATAGGACAACGTGAGTATTACAACAACAAACACTTGAAAAATGATCCAGACAAAAAAAAACAAAATCACTTGCCAAAACTTTTTTTCACAGAGTTCCTTAAAAATGTTTGAAGGAGCTTAAGAACAGGTGAAAACAAGGTTTTGCCAGGATAATCTTCCTAAGTCATAAACACAGGAGAAAAAACAATTCATATCAGACTTAGAAAATGGATCAATATTTATTTTTTTTGCTGCTTCTCAGGGCTTCAGTAGTGTGTTTTAGTGTGTTTGCGGACAGTGTGTTCTCTCCAGAGCGAAGATGAATGTGCTCCCCTGCTGTGTGTGGCTCCTCTGCTTCTCTAAGCTCAGAGTAGTTTTACAGGCTGGGAGTTAATTGCCACAGACGCTGCGCGGGTTTCACATTTATCTGAGAAACATGGGTAGGACACCTGCCACAGAAAAGAAATAAAGATTCTAAGGAAAGGAGAGAGATGAAGGGAATAAAAAGGCAAAAGAAAGACAACAGAGTGACATGTTTGGCAATTACACAGTATATATACTGGTTTATCATGTGTATTTGTGTGTGAGTGCATATGGGAGTGGGTGTGTTTGTCGCTGGATTTTATAGGGTCTCTTCCTTCATTGTTACTTAGTGAGAATCTGTGAAGTTGCTTATAAGAAAGATGTGGCTACATTTTTATATTGAACACATTCCTTCAACATTTTTCTGACTGTCACTATACACTGTTTTCTCTCCTTTTCAGGCTGCCCCATTGATGTGAACTAGCCCTGACTCGCTTAGGACTGACACAGACAGCTAAGCCTGTCAAACGCCCATCTCCAAATTATAGTCATCCCCCTGGCTTCCATCTGCACCCTCACTTTCGCATAAACACACACAAACACGCGAATGTCTTATTCTTCGTGGCTCACCCTCCCTATAATCACATGAGCTTACAATGCGCAGGGCATGCTAAGAGCTCCATTATAGCACTCACATTTGCCCCACTTGTTAAAGGTGAGCAGTATGTAAAGTGGTTAACGCTGCAATTTTCGGCAGATTTTTGTGCAATTTTAGTGACAGGCAAGAGAAAAGACTGTAGAGGAGGAAAACCAGAGTTTGCTTTTCTATTTCTTCTCATTGGCAGCTGTAAGTGTATCTTTAATGAGGCAGTCAGCCGAGGAATGTTAGATCACAACGAGGCACTCGTCGGATAGAGGACAACTTCCAGGCAGAGCAGTCAAGACACATGGGTCTTATTACACTGTTCCCCCTCTCGCACTGCTGGGGACCATCACAAAAATATGATGATATGACATGCTCTGGGCATCCTCAGTAAAAAGAGAATCACTAAATACTTGAAGGGGAAAAGGACTCTGTTGTATGTTATTTGGTGGTGCTGAAATGTAATAATAGAGAAATAATGTCAGCTGTTTTGCCTATTGGGCTATATCTTTTCCATTATTAAAACCATACGCTAATGACCAAAAAGAATCAGAACTAAGTTTATTGCTCGGACATAAAAGGAATTTGAGTCGGGTGGTCAGTGCCTCTCCATGTGCATAATACAGTGACAAAAACAAATGTACATGTGCTCTCGTTGGTAACCGTATATACAGAAAGTATGACCACGAAAGGCGTCTAAATAAAAATAATTTTGTGTAATCATTAATGTGACAGGGCTGTGTATTGTATGTATCAAAGTGGCTTACAGCTGCACAGCAAGTTCAATGTTATGTACAGGGTAGATGGCATTGCACGGCTATTGAGCAGATATTGTTTAGAGGCATGATATGGCTGTTCATTACTGTAAAGAAACCTGGAAATAAATTAGTTCTGTGCCTGCTTGTTTTGGTGCACAGTGATCTGACTTAGAGGGCTGCAATGGAAAAACAAGCAGATCCATTTACCCAAGAATCATCATCACGGAATGAGAGCGGAATGCAAGTTCATATATGAAAATAGGAGAGCCTCCAACAATGGCACCAAATAAAATTCAGTTTAAGTTTAGTTTCTCTGTTGTTTACCTACTCGCCCTCCTTGTCTCTTTGTACACTAGTTGCAGTTTGAAACTGTACATACATTTTTTTAAACATTGGTAACATTTAGCCAAAAATTGCAATCTCTAAGCCAAATCCAATCGGAAACAGCAACACTACCACTGCTGCTCTAAAGTGTGACATAACAGCATCTGGTTTGCATCTCTTGCTATCGGAAATGACAAACTGTCAGAATAACAAGGACACGATCCTTAACAATTTCATCCACTTTTAGTCGCCACTGCCTCAGGCTTAAGCAGTTTTTTATTTATTATAAGGAAATTAATAAGGCTTATTTCAGTTCACGTCTTCTCCAGCTGGCTTATTAAACAGTTGAGTAACTGTATTAGCATTGTTGTTTTAGATTAAAACAATCCATAAAGGCTACATGTGTCTTATTTTCCCTGCGGGACGGGGTAGACAGATTTTCACCAGAAAATGGTATTGTGGGTGACAGTGTTCCGAATCTCCTCAGTAAAAGGCAGGAGCGGCGTGATGCATCTGTGGGAGTGGGTGGTAACGGTTGAAACAATTATGGGAGAAGGCGGATGTGGGATTGTATTAACAGTCCCTCACATACCTTCAACATGAAGCACCTGCCAGAAGGGAGGAGTTAAAGAATTCGAGGCTAAAAGGAGTCGGCGACCATGTTTGCTGACTCAGGCGGTGTGCGAGTCTTGAAGGGTAGGCACGTTGGTGCCAATGATATTTTCATCAATTTGGACTGTCTATCGTAGCATGTTCTTTTCCTGTATTGTGACCAAACCAATGCACACGCCCAACCTAGGTGTGTGAGACGTAAATAACAGCTCTTGCTACAACTTCCTCAGCTGGCACAGGAAGTACACCATCTGTTGGGCCTTTTTTTTGTTTTTTTTGGTTACAAAGCTTGGTCCAAACCTGAACATCTCCATAGCAGCCACAATGTTGAGCATAAGTGAAGGAGATGGCATGGGGAGCTGACTCTCAGGTAACAGTTGTGTAGAGGGAAAAGAGCAGTGAGGAGAACACACATCCCTGTGGACTGGATGTGAGTTTCCCCAGCCTCTCTGGTTTCTTCCTGTCCTTCAGGAAGTTGTGGAACCACTGGTAGAAGTGGATTACTGTGTGTGAGTTGAGTGAGTGAGTTCTGAAGCAGAGGAGTTCCGGGACAATAACAAGGATCCTTGCATACAGTAACTCTCCATTAAAGATGTTGCAGGATAGAGTGCTGTGCCATAATGACTGCTTCATTAACCAAATTGTTTGCCTGGTAGGAAAACTGCAGGGGATCCATCAGGGGGCCTGTGATGTGCTTTAGGTGGGCCATCACTAGTTTTTCAAAGGACGTAGTGACCACAGATGTGAAGGAAACAGGCCTGTAAGCATTGTTCCTGTCACACAAGTTTTAAGGGGAACAGTACGATTATGGCGCATTTGTAGCAGGAGAGAACTACAGCGTGATCTACTTAAGATCTGTGTGAAGATGAGAGCCAGTTTGTCACCACAGGCATTCCCACAGAAGCGAGAGACGCCATCTGGGCCCGGGGCTTTCCTGGTCTTTTGTCTCTGAAAGTGTCACAGAACATCCTCTTCACTGATTCAGCATGTAGGTTGAATGGCAGGAGCGGTGGTTGAAGGGAATCATTTGGAATTGTAGGTTGTGAAGTTAGTGAGTTGAGGCCAGGGAGATGCCAGAGCTCTTTTGTTTGTTTCTGTAGCTTTTCAGTGCAGCTTATTTTGTCTGCTCTAATTTCTTTTCTATTGCTGTGGACCTCATCCATGGCCCAATGAAGCTGCCTGACTTTTTTTTTTTACTACATTTTAAATGAGACACATGAGTCAAATGAGTTATATCTTCTCCATACAGGCACTTAAGCTCAATCAGATCGTTGGCCCATATTCACACAATGTTTACCACAGGCAATCTGGATTTTGGGTGTTCGCCCTCTAAGTTGTGAGAAGATGACTGCATGAGGGACAGAGTAGTAAGCATCCTTTAATATAGTGTGACAGTATGTTTCTGTCCCCAGTGGTATACTTAATATACTGGCTGTATTTGTGCAGTTAATGGCTGAGGTTTGCTCTGTTAAAATCCCCCAGAATAAAGACAAGAGAGTCTGGGTGTTCTTGCTCCATACTGGTTATCTAGTTAGCCAAGCGCTGCAGCGCCTTGCTCACACAGGCTGGAGGCGGGACGTAAACACTGGTCAGAATAAAGGAATAAAACGCCTGTGGTGAATAAAACGCCTTAATGTTAATGAAAAGAGCTTGAAGGCGAGGGCAACAGATTTTCTTTAACACTGTGACATCAATACACCAACCTTCACTGACATAAAAGCAGATTCTGTCTCCCTAAATTTCCCTGCTCTGATACGTGGTCCGCTCTGATACGTGGTATAAAACCAGGTAGGTATATAATGCAATGTCCAGAGTGGTTTAACTCACCAGTTTTACGTGACTCAAAGTGCAACTGAGTATGGAGTCCTTGTTGGTTCTGTTTCAGAGTAACAGCATGTCTATTTTGTTTCACAGAGAGCAAAGATTCATCTGGTGTATACTCATGAGCAGACTCTGAAAATCCCACAGTCGGAGCTTTAGCAGTACTAGCATGTTTTCCTTGTTGCTTCAGAGGAGTGCTTCTCCTAAAACTAGAACATCCATAAAACTTTCTGGGTGTGAGGAATATAGTGTCAAAATGATGAGGGATCAACAGTCTTTTCCTACATGCTTCAAAAATCCCGAGTGCAGTGTCAGTTGCTCCTTCTGCTTGAAAAAAAGAAAGACAAAGAGAGAACTGGCTTTACCTCTGTGTTAAGGGGTTTACTATGTGAGCTTATTCACATCATTTTTATACTCCTACTGACTTCATATGACAACATGTGTACTGATTCAAGAAAAAAAGTTGTCAATGGCAAAATGGCTGAAGTACGAAAAAGATTTTATAGAACTGAATGAAAACGGAGGAAGGCAAACATTTTTTTTCCCTATAGTAAATAGATAAACGGATGACAGAAATCCAATCCAGCAGTTGGTATGACAACAAATTAATATTAATTCCTATTACTCAGAGCTACCAGAAAACTAGAATTCCATTTAGAGGTATTGATTGAGCTGTTAATGCTCCACTGATTAATAAAATTGAGTACTGCTCAAGAATTTTAAGTGTTTCTGCTTTTCTTCATATAAAAGAGGTAAACCAAAACAAAGCTTTGGTTAAGTATACATATGGTAAGATAATACTGAGTTGAAAACTTGTAAATCTTTTCGTTTAATTTAAATGAAGCAGTAGCTATTGGAATAATGTTTGAGTGTAATTTCAAACACTTCCTCCTACAATTACACCTACATACACCATGACAGTGAGAGCTAAAATAAACTAAGCAACTAGACTTCATGACAAATAGCTCTCAAAACCCTCTGGCAATATATTTCTTCTGAATGTCACTCCACTGATGATAGGTTTCACAAAAAGAAAGGACAAAATGTCACTGGAAATTGGTTGTGTCACCTTTAGACTGATATTCCATAATTCTACAATACACACCACCAAAAGTGACACCTTTGCGTTTTTGTTGAATTTTATTTGCACACAAGTATAAATAATAGCTACAGTTTATGGACGCAAAGCCAGGAGAGAGGACATGAATATGGCAATAGACAATTTGTCTATCCTTTTTCTGCTGAATGTAAGTGCTGCTTTCAACACCAATAGGCCATCTGGAAAACTAGGTTAGTCTCTTTGGGACAGCATTAAACTGTTTCAGGACCTATATTACAGCTAGACAAGTCTACATCAGCCTCGGAGGCCAGGTGTCTAATAGATTTGATGGCAACAATGGAATTGCCTTGACCCAGTTTCATACTACTTATGCATGTTCCTCTGTGAGTGATTATTCAGCAATATGTTAGTTTTTATAGCTATGCACGCAGCATGCAGAAATTATATCTTTCTGTTGCGCCATAGGCCCAAATTCTATTTCCTATCTGCTTGTTTGACATAATCTTTATCCAGTTAACTGGAAATGAGTGATTGATGAAGAAAACCTCTGGTCAATCTTCACTTTGATAAGATAATATAAACCTTTATTGATTCCCAGAGGGGGAAATTTTGGTTGTTGCAGCAGCACAAGGACTGCAATAACTACAGATAAATAGAGAAAGTTAAAAGAAATAAATAATATAGAGGTATATATATAAGAGGTATATAAAACTAAAATAATAGAACACAAATTTAATCTATACAAGAGCATTTGGAGACAAAATTACAAGGTAAAGTGACAGTGTTGTGACTAATGCAGAGTCAGCAAGTCTGCCAACAGCGTGCACCAGATATATATGAATGAATAGATAATTAAAAGGATGACTCAATCAGCCCAAGTTAAGGTTACTTGCGTATATGGTTAATTCAACACACATCTGATATATCAGATCTTGGTGCAGCATGTACACATCGAAATACTAAAAACTTCAAGTATTCACTTCAACTTCTGCTTATATCTCCTACAGGCGTTTTACAACACGTCATGAGATATTTGTAGTGAGAACATGGGGGTCAATGTCTCCCCACATTCACCAACAGCGTTTACGACCTGGTGGAATTCCATGGGAAGAGGTCTGAATAAACTCTGCTCAGACCTCCGCATCTGCAACTGATTTCTTCCCCTCTCAAACAGTAAAGGTGTCCATTTGTATACTTGCCAGACAAAACCAGAACTTTCCACCCCGGAGGAAACGAGGAGAGACTAAAAACTAAATCTTCTCATCCTTTATCTGTCTTACACACACATGCAAACAAACACACTCTTCTCCCACCCACTGATCCGGTCTGAGATAAGGTTTGTCAGAGACATATCTTAAAAGTTGAAAGTACATTCCTAAGTGAAGGAACTGTGATATTCTTGCTCTGTAACCCAAGGCTGAATTAATGTGAATTAGCTTAATTACTGATTGGTTATATAGCTAACATTCATCAGCACATTTCCTTGATGTGTAACCCACCTTTTTATTTTGGTAGGACATGAAATGAGCAAGTTATTAATTCAGGGAGTTAACCAGGTGTTGTTTACCAGGTGACCGCATTCTCATCTACTGACCAGTAGACAGAAGTCTGTGCAACCATCGCCATTATGAATCTGTATGATATTGTAACTTGTGGAGGTGTGTGTGTGGCTTAGTGTCACCTGCAGAGGGGGAGAGGTGAGGGAGTGTGTCAGGTGAGCAGCGTTAGGGAGAGCTGATTGTCACAAGCTGTGTATAGTTGACTAATTATGCACTCCCCTGTAAAAGCAGTAGTGTGCTGGACCTGTGGGAGACCCCCGCTGACAGCCAACCACAACAGACAACTCGCTTCAGAGGAAGAGTGCTGAGCTTACCAGACAACCCGCTTGCCCCCACTCACATTTGGCCACAGGTTAAGGCCCTTTAAGCTGCTCGTGCTACCAATGATGAAGCAGAAACCATTTATTTTTACACATATAATTAAAGTCGACATGTCATTTTTTTCCTACCACAGTGATGCATGATGTCCTTCAATTTAAAGAGGAAAAAAATAGGTTCCGATAAAAGTTGCAGACCTAATCATTACCTACGACTCGGTATAAAACTATACCATCATCAATAACTTCAGACTGTCTTATATCAAAGTGATACACTACTGTAGCAGTTTTATCATAAATAGAAATAGAACGAATCCCTTTCCAAGTGGGAAAGATTATTGCAATTACTCTCGAACTGACAAAATCTATGGGCATTTCAACTAATTGACACCTAAGCTGCCAAACTGCCAAATTAAAAGATATCCTAATTGATTATCTCAGAACTGGCTCTTTTTCTGGTGCTAAATTAAGTTTAGTGCCTTATGCACGTGGTACCAAATGTGCTAGAATGTCCTCCCATGTGTTAGTGTCATCCTGCACACACACACATCTCTTAGGAATTATTAAATGCATTGAAGATGGCCACTTCCAAAAAAGAACCTCAGAATGCAGGATTTTTAAAAAGGCAGAACAAGTTGGATTTTCCTAAAAAAGCAATGTATAGACTCATACAAAAATAATCCCTCTCAATCATCACTTATGGCCCACTAGAAGCGTGTGGCAGTGTCTGTATATGCAGGGACCCTGCTCTACCTGTACATTCTTAGTTTCTTGTTAGTTTGTTGTGTTCGGGACATTTCTGGGCATCGGTGTGTAGCCCCCAGCCAATAACAGCACACAGGCTGAGGTCGGGGCTCGACAAAACGTAGCGAGCAGGTTACATTGTTGGGGTTTACCATGGTTAAAAAGAAACAAACTGTGTCAGTTTAATCAATTGAATTTGGCAATCAATATTATCAAAGAGAAACATTAATAATCACTTTAATAAATAAAGACCTCGGGGCACCACCCTTCAAATGAAGGGAAATGATAGGCAATTAATTGTCTGATTCTCATAAATTACCCTAAACTGTCAATTTGGAACTCAGATTAATAATTAAATTCATAACTATAACTAAAATTACCATTAATAGCTCCACAATATGAAGACTAACTCTAAATACAATAAATTACAGAACAAAAGTGTGTGTGTGTGTGGCTGCTTGGATGTAAAATGGTGTAAAACAAAAGAAAGCTAATTAAAAATGGCGGCAAGGGCCATGTAAGTTTGGCTCTGCTGAAGGTGTGTGCATGTGTGATGCAGTTAACGGTGCCAGGTTAAAAAGAAGTGAATTAGCATGCCAAGACTCTGTTTGGAGTGTAACATAAGCTAGCATCAACTCAGCGGTGGCTACCAGATTAACCTGCGGGCCAGGCGGGGGTGAATGGTGTTTCCACTGTGGAAAACGTTTGTTGCAGTGGCCGTGTGGAGACACGGAAGCCAGCTGCTCGTCTGTTGTCCTCCTTACAGTTAACTTGGCGGTAACTTGCCCTGTTGCTTCTTAGAGCAGATGGTCGCACAAGACCTTGTTGACTTGATGACTTCCGGGTCACGCGTCAGACCGTTCAATGGCTGCATTCGCTGTCTCTCAGGATTGTGGGACAAAAAAAAGATTGCGGTCTTTTAAATCAAAGTTCAGTTAAAATAACCCATGTGAATTAACTCATCTGTTGATTCTCAACACATCGCTGTCTCCGTCTCTCTCCTCTGCTCTCTGTCTGCGTCATGTATGTATCGCCAGCATTGTCACCGCGCTGAAACGAAGTGCGGAGATCTGGCTATGCATGCTATGGATGCAGAGCTGCAGGTCTGTTTGACTGAGAGCGGCCGCTGTGAAACAATCAGAAAATAATGTTTTATTTCTCTAAATCACTGCTTTGTTCTTGCTAACGCCACTCCCTCTCTTGATTCATCCTCTAGATCTCACTCTCGCTCTGAGCTGGGGAGGGGGGGCCAGTTTTGAATAGTGAACAGCAACCAACAAATCCTACTTATTCTGCCTTTAACACAGTCTGGCTCTCTTATTCTTCATTTTGTCATCATGAATCTCGTCTGATGACTATTGTTGTCACTACCATCATATTATTAGAAGTTCAATACATGTAGCAAAAACCCTAAATGAAATTAGAATTTAGCTGCATATTAATTCATTAAAATAATAATGAGAAATGAACAGATCTTCAGAGGTGGCGGGTGGCATTAGTGAGCAATATTGGTCTGGAGGAGGTAGCTCCAGTGAATTTCTTTCTAGGCTGCAGGCAAGCATGGATCCATTTTTCATTTTTGCCCTGAGGGTAATCGATGATGAGGGTGACGAGACAACAGCACACCCTGAATGAGCAAGGGTACTCTGAAAGGTTCAAAGTAGCCTGCCGGCTCATTCAAATTCAGTCAGCTAAATCCTGAGCTTTCCATATTCTCACCATGTTCCTTCAGCCTACCATAGGGATCTAACTGGCACTCTGACCGCATTTTTTATTATGGGCTGCACTATGTAATGGCCTCAGGTCAGCAAAGACACCTAGATCTCCATTAATTCACATAAACTCTGCAAACGCTATACAGTATATACAAGCATTTCTATGTTTAGCAAGGACAGTGGTGAAGGTGGTGAAGAACCCATAACCATGCAAGTTCAGCTAAAATTGCAGAATTACAGAACCAATTGCAGTCCGAAGTGTTTCCAACCTATATATATATTGTGAATTATTAATTACTGAGGCTCATGTCTGATGGACAAATGGCAATAGCTTAATGTTATTCCTGTTTGTTTTTATGTTTCTATGTTTAGAAAATAATTGATTCTTTAATTTCCTATAAAAAATAGTGTGATACAATGATGTTTTGTTAAATTATTTCATTCGGTAACACTTAATATGAAGGTGGACGCATGTAAGACTGACGTGACACCCTCATAACCATGACACGAAACCGGTCATGAACATGAAGGAGTCTTTATGAAGGTTTGTAATTAAGTGTCATGTGGTCAACTATGTCACTTTTAATGCAAAGTTGACATTGTTTGAGATGCCTTTGTTATGGCAACTTGACATTAACCAACAAAACATAACCTGTCATTAACATGCCATAGCAGGCCTAATTATCAAACTTAAGTAAACTATTTAGCTTTATGTGTTAACATTACATTATACTGTCATGTCAAATGTGCTTGGTTTTGACAATGACAGTGTCATGAGACCATTAGAATTTTGTCATGCATAATTCCCTTGACCTCAAGTGGAACCATTTGGTCTTGGCATAAGGAAGTCACTACTATCATGAGGCCAGTTAGACAACAGAGTACAGTACCAAGGTGATGTATGGAGTTTCCTGATGGACAGATAGCTTTACTTGTTGCTAAAGTAGCGTTAGCTAACCTGAAGACATTGGTGGTGGTTGAGGTGATTTTCCCCCCTTCACTGTGAAGCACTATGGGTATCGAGATAAAATGATAAATGTAATACATTATTATTATTCATATAACCGCTAACTGCTGCAAATTGTAACAGTTAGCTGCTGTTAGCTAGTTAGCATCCAACTGTGCTATTAACTAGCTGCCCCGGTACTGTATTTCCTGTCAAACTGGCCACCGTCGATCTCAGAGGTTGTGTTCGGTTCATATGGTTACAATTCAGTTACGTTTCCTTGATTTGTAATTCAGAAGATTGCCTAAATGAAAATTTTCTTGGTTTGGTTGTAATAAAAGTAATAAACAGATGAGACAAAATTCAACAATTAATTTACCATGTGTTCAATATTTAGCATGCCTGCAAGCTGAGCTGCCCACAGATACTTATTAATGTCCACAGTATTGCTCCTATTGCTAATGGTACGCCATTCAAGGACCAAGGCCATGTTTCTAACAACAGTGGTTATATGTTTATGGCACAGCATAATTCACCTCTAGACTGTAGGTAACTGTGGTGACATAATGGACTGAATGTTAAGCAAAATAGAAAAGAAAAACATTGCAATGAGGAACGTCACTGGGGATGTTTGGGGATACTGGGATAATAGTTGGAATTATGTAGCAATTAAAGACTGAGATCCCTGCTGATTATGTCTGTGAAAACAGTGATTAGATGTTGCCACGGAGCCAAACTCCTCAGCTGCAGTTGTTTCTAGTTAAGTCACCTGTCCTGTATTCACCCTCATATGTGCTTTTTTGGTTGTCAATTCATACTTTACACCTGTGTGTAACATCATTCATTTTTAACTCCAAAAAATAACAAAAAAAAGAAATTATATTCTAGATATTATACCGGTCTGCGTGCACGCTTTGCCGGTGCAACCAAAACGTAATCGCCAGAAGCCAGCCTCCGTTTCACCTCCTCAGCATCCATTTTCGTGCTAATCGAAACGCATCACCTGACTGCTCATTTACCGCACAAGCCAGAGCCCGTGTAAAATGATAGAAATTAAAACCGAACCCGACCGAATCGTCCTGTCGGGTCCCGTCAGGTTCGGGCATAGCTCTTCAGCTCTACTCAGCATCAGCAGAAATCCCACCCGCCCCAACCACGGCCCGTTCCCCCCCCCCACCCCTTTGGGAGGTGCTACAGGGGCCTCAGAGGTCGTACAACCAGGCTCAGAAACAGCTTCTTTCCCCAAGCTGAACCATCTGAACCTGGCTACCTGATGAACTCTACTCACTACCCGATGACCCCTTCAAGCTGAGCCCCTCTAAACCCTACACACACACACAATTATACTCCATGTTCTCTTACCTGCCCCCACCCCCAGGCTTTAATGACTCTTTTTACACTACTGCCATGTTTACCATACCTTTTGCACAGCTCTATTATAAATAATTCTAATTATACAGTATACTTCTACATTAAATGCAAGTTGTATGTTGCTATGCCACTTGCACCGCTTTTTATATACTATCTCATCCAATACAAGTGCCCAGTACAAGTACATCCAAGTTTGTCTGTGTCTCTTGCTTACCTGCTACCTGAACAAATGTCAGGCCAATTAAAAAAGAAGCTACATTGCCAATCTATAAATACAATATGTGATATGAAAGTCTAATTAAATTCCGATGTACTGAATGTGTTGTGGGTGTCATCACTGCCACGCTGTTCACAAGAGCATGCTTCACCAGAGCAAGCAGCTAACTTTGAGCCACAAGAATGACCGTGATGGAGCTGAAGAGTATCCCCTTAAGAAGAAATATTTTGGTACATCTAATCAGAAGTGGTGTGAAGACGAAGAATTTGGCTTTGGAAAAGTTGATAATTTCACAGTTGAAGTCTTTCTTTGTTGGCATTCTTTTCCTGTCAAATTTGAGGGGAGGCATGGACCAATGTGTCATGCTGCCAGCAAGAAATACAAGGATTTGGACAAGCATGCTTTGAAAAATACAAATTTTAAACAGAAGGCGGAAAAAAACATATAAATTATGCTGTTGTTGTGTTTGTCATGTGAGAAATAAAAATATTGTAAGTGAATTGCTGGTCGTGTGGCTTGTGTTGTGATTTTGTGGCGCTGAACGGACAGCTCGCACAAAATGCCCTTTACACACATCTTTTAATTTTCTGCAATATTCTTTGTTGCTGTCACTGAACTGTTTTTAATTGTCACTGTACAACAGCTATTACTGAATTCTTGATGATATGAAAGTCTTTCCTTTCTGTCTGCCTCTCTTTGGGTGATTCTTTATCTTGCTCCATCACTCGGCATGACTAGCTATTTCACTCTCAGTAAGTGAGTTTCTTTCTTCTTTCTGCTTTGAGTTTGAGTGCTGTACTTGTGACTTCATGTCAAAGTGGCTGTCATTATGTAGTTAATGAGGTGATGGTTTTGTGAAGTCTTGTAATCAAGATATTACTACAGCTAGTCGACCAAAGTTGACAATACTGTGTAAAAATCAGCTTCCAGGATTTGGCCTGCCATTGTATTGTAAACCACAGTACATATATGCATGAGTCACACATTGCCAAAAACACACGCACAGACACAGTCACACACACCTGAGCCACTTACCGAGCCAGTGTTCACCAGTGATCTTGCCAAATCCCTCACGATAGGACTCCCATCCTCTGAAGAAGTTGACTGAGCCATCCTCCCTGCGCTGGATAACCTACACAGCCAAGACAGCAATGCAAGAGGTCAGGGGTCAGATGAGATTCATCTCACACAGAGTGTTTCATCCTCCTCTGTGATGAGTCATTCTACGTCCCACTGTTGGTCGCTGAGCTCATCTAGAACTAAACTAAATGAACTCATAAACGCTTGCTCTTTCACAAATGAATAATGCAAATGCTCTCCCTGCTAAAAATACAATTTCTCGCAAAGTTAATAAAAGGAATCTATTAAATCTTGACTGACTGAATCAAATCACCATGGAATCTGCATCCTTAATTGAAATCCCAGAGAAGAGATGATATTCATAAAACAATAATCCTAAATACACGTAGAGAGAGAGATGAAATTTCTATTCTTCTGTACCCTGACCCTTGAAATTCTATAAAGCAATGATATGTAGAGACATGATGTGGTAGGTTTTTGTATAGCAACACTTTCAATATGAGAAACAAACAAATATTAACAAATAGCAAATATTTAGCAATTTAGCTCAGCTGTTTTTCCTAGAAATTGAAGTAGAAATAAAATTATAAATGAAAACTATTTTACATGGTGGAGTGCTGAGGACAAATTTAGCAGTCTCACAGCCTGAGGGAAGAAGCTGCTCTGTAGCCTGGTGGTACGACAGCGGATGCCTCTGTTTATATTTCCAGACAGCAGGGTGAACAGGATGTGGCTTGGGTGGTTACTGTCCTTTAGTATCCTTAGGCTCTGCGCGACCACCTCACCAATATCACTGATGCTCGGTAGGTTGGTAACAATGATCTTCTGATTAGTTTTATTCGCCCGCTGCAGTGCCCTCCAGTCCTGGGCCGTGCACATCCCATGCCAGATTGTGATGTTTCCAGTCAGGATGCTTTCTATTGCTCCTCTGTGAAAGTTAAGAACGTGGCACGGGAATTTTGGCTTCTTAAGGTTTCTTAAAAACATCCGTTTCTTAAGTTTCTTGTCCAGGGTGGAGATCTGAGAGGACCATCTCAGGTTCTCTGTGATGCTGATTCCCAGGAACCTAAAACTATTCACCTGCTCCACCTCAGCTCCACTGATGTAGGCATGTGTGTCTTTGCCTCCTTTTTTCTAAAATCGATTCTAAAACGATCTCCTGTGACAATGATTTATTCAAAATAGCAGTAATAACATCAACCAGCTGTTTGGCACATGTTCTTAATACACGGCCGGGGATGTTATCAGGTCCAGCAGCTTTACTCATATTCACTGAGCAGGATTCTTCTCATACTCATGTGGATACTGTCAGTGGCTGGTCTTCTGGAGGCGGAGTAGATTTTACAGCTGACTCTTTGTTTGGGAGATCAAAATGAGCATAAAATATTTGTAGCTCATCTGGTAGGGTGGCCTCACACATGATGGCGCTGCTGCTTTTGTAGCCTGTGATGTTTTGATCGCTTGTGACATATCTTTGGTGTTGAGGTCCAGTCTTTTGTATGGTTTTTTGGCTCTGAGTGGAGCCCTCACCTCTCCATAACATCCAGGCATTCTGGTTGGGGAATGATTGTTTGTCTTTGTGATCACCACATCATCAACACATTTGTTGATTTCTAATGTCACTGATGAAGTATATTCCTCAAGGTTGATGTGGTTCTCCTGGGTGGCTGAACATGAGCTAGTTAAAACAGTCCTGTAGAGACACATCCACACAGAAAAAGAAAATCCTGCAGAGCAGGGGCAAAATCTTCATTATATTCACCCACATAATTGTCTTCATTGTGATCAACTTAATCATCATTACTGTATCATCATCACAGGGATTGCAGGGATTTTTCTCCCTATCCTCAAAAAAGCTAGATTCTCAGAGCTGTCTGAATTCCTCTAAGATAATTCCAAATACTGATTTCCTCCCTTATTCCAGAGAGATGATTATCCTCCAAACTAAGTTATGTTGTCAGATTCAAGCCCTTCAAGCCCTTCCTCTCATCAGTTCGGTAGACCTTTTCAGGAAACTCAACTCTCTGGTATTTCCAGTTCTTTCTACCCAGTGGGTCTAGCATGTTTTCCCATTCAAAGTTTCCAGGTCTTGATGAGCCTCATTCCTTGCCAGCCACTACATCCAAGTTAGACAAGATAGCAGCTAAAACTCCTTTAATGTTAAGTCTTGTGTTCCATCTATAGTTTTCAGACTGTCAATTATAGCATCAATTTCTTGATACTTATCGGCCTATATACCGATACCAACATCTGCAATATTAAAAAAAGTCAGGCCTAAAACAGCTGGGCGTTGTAGCTTGTAGCAAAGGTTACTCAAACAAGAGTAAATAGTGCAATTTGTTGGGAACTATTTTCAACTGCAGATTAATATGCATTTGGTGCCCTATTTTCTTTCTTCACTCACACAAACACAGTCCTGCTGCTGTAACTAAAGTGGCCTTGTTCAGGGTAATGGAGGTGTGGCTTATTGATTACTAGTTTTTGGATTAATAAAGGTATATCCCACTTTGGCTTCCCAGGCAAAACTTGTTAGTACGATCATTTCATTGTTGCTTTGGTCTTGGGATTTGCTGACAATAAGAAGAATATAGAACGTCACCCCATTTATCCTTAAATCTGCTTACCCCATTTACAGTATCTTTTTAGGGCAACTGAAAAATACCCCCCCTGTATGTGTATGTAACTGTATGACATTTTCCTTTCAGTGAGGCCACTGGGGTAATAGTGGGCAGAGTGCTGCAAGAAGCTATCAACTAAACATAAAGAAACAAAGGGATTTGTATTAGTTGTTGCTTAAGACTCAAAGGCTTTGCCCCAGTCGCAGTGCATTAGACGATGAAACTAGTGTCCCAGTTATCTGTAACGATGTCAGTGATTATACTTCCTTAAGCTGACAAGAATATCTAACTCGACAGTTCTAAAGAATTTGTCCTCTTATATTAAATCTGAATCTGAGGTAAAGCTAATTAATATGACACTGTGACTGATGTGAGTAATAATTTACTGTAGTGCTGTGTTACTCATTTACAAATGATTTTATATAGGAAACTGTATCCCCTGTCTAATAAGGAACTATTGAGTGGTGGAGATTTAGAACTGCAGCGTTTTTTTCTGTATCTGTATCCGTCTACTGGATAGGTATATATTATTGCTTGTGATCAAGTAAACTCATTCACAGGGTATGACAGCTCAGGGATATTCTAGACATACCACATTTTTTGTCACTTGAATCTACGTCTTAGAAAAAACACATATAAATAATAAAACAATGAATAAAACTCTTAGCAATGTCCCACTATAGCACCCTTATTAATCAATATTATGACCTATCTCAGTTCAGTGGTAACATTATCAGAAATACATTACTTTAGCATTTGGTAGAGTACCACTCCACTTTACATTTTTCGTAGAGAAATGTCATCTGTGTTTTCAATGTTTTCACTGACTGCAATGATGTCCTGATTAAACCAGTTGAAAGACCTTGGGAAAAAGGCTGTGGCATTTGACAGTACAAGCAATGCATCGTCATCATGTTACTGATATGTCGGCAGGGCACTCAAGGACTGTGAGGGAGCCTGCCCTTGTTGCAGCTGGTGTTTTCTACTGATTTCCTGGGTTAACTGTTGAGATTTACATTAGAGATTTGTGCAGGAAATTACCCTGGTAAAGGCACCGCAGTAAAGCATGAATGTCTTGAATATTGAGGCCAACTGCAGGATGAAAAAATGACAACATTCACGTCACTAAGTTCTCCTTGAAATAATGACCTTCCAGCCTCCTTATCGCTCTCCCTCCTTCCTCTTACCCCTCCCCATCCCTACATTCAAATGAGCTGAAATAGAGAAGACTGCAAATTGATAACGCTATGTTAAAAATGAGGTTTTCCTTTTCATCCATCCCTAATTGTTTTTTCTCGCTCCCCTGGCACTCGTTGTATTAGCAGCAGTTTAGGAGGCAAGACAATTGGAAAAAAGTGCCCCCTCAACCCAATAAATCACAAGAAACTTACACCAAAGAAGGTAAAACAGATGCATCAGACTAAAGCCAGTCTTTGGGAAAAGATTTTAGACAATGACAACTCAAGCTCCTAATTTTGATTCAAATCATCTGTGGCCTTTCAGAACAATGTATCGCTCACATTACAATTCTGAAAAAGTCAAAGCCAGTCAGGCTGCATACATACTGTAGCGCCACCTCACCTATGACAAAAGATGTCTGATAGACTGGAGATGGAAACAATGGAGAATGAAGAGCAGAATGCTCTCATACTAACATTGTTCCATTGACGCAAATAGATGCTATCTAAGAAGCACAATTAGGAGACAAACCCATTATGTTAAATTTAGATATACTTTTAGTCTTCCATTTGGTAGCTCTGGTAGTTAAGGTCAACACGCCTCCTTGAAGCTGTCTTTTGTGTCTCAGGTAATGTTTCTCCCTAGAGTTGCTCTGACAGAAAACCTGAGACACCAGTGTAACAGCAGTACCTGCTACTGTGAATCACTGCGGCAGTGAGAAACTGGCCAGTGGTCACATGAAGCAGCACTCTACTGCAGCAGGTTAACCAGCAAGCAGTTCAGTTCAGATTAGGGTTAACACTCCTTGTCTTGCTGGCCCTGCCTCCTTCCATGTCTGGCATCCTTGTACGACTGGAGAGCCCCACTGAGGTTTAATTGCAGGTTGACCCTGAAGGTCTGTATGTGTGTGTGTTTCCTGGAGACATTGGAGCTCACAGAGACACCAATAATTTTCTTTCACATGTTTCAAGAGGCAAAGGCAGTGCTCAAAATTGGGAGGTGGTGGGAAGCATGGCATTTTGGGAGTGAGTGACAATGTACCTGTGTCTGTTTGTATGTATGTGTTCATGTCAACATCAATGTGCTTGCCTATGCTGCTTAACTGCCGGTCCAGACGAAAATTGCAAGGGCCGAATTTTGTTCCCAGTCCAACCCTCTGTACACATGCATGTATTTGTATGGAAAAAATAAAAAGGTTGTATTCACCTGGATTTCTGTATGTGCGCTTCTTAACCTATTCAATAAATGTGTGTGTTTTGCATGTTTGCGCATGCACAACTACTTTTGCGTGTGTGTGTGTGTTTGCATCTGTAATCTTATGTCTATACTGCACAAACATGGGTTGTATAAGCCTGTGGGTGTTAAAGGTACTGTTGAAGGTTGTGGGTACCGTGAAAAAGTTCTCTTGCTTCTGGCCTGTTTTATCACTGAAGAACATGCAGAACTATGCAGCCGAGAGGCAGATAAGCAGACGTACAATCTGCTCTGACTCTTACATTATGGTTACTCATAAATAATTTGCTCCCAGCTCTGGTCAGCACAGTGGCAGAAAGTAAAGGGCAAAAAATACTGAGCGCCACAAAACAACAGCTTTTCAATTTCACTTTTAAGACAAAACTCAGGTGCCCGGTTCAGAGCATATCTGTCTGTAAATGTGCATGCATGGACTTTTACAGTCGCACGTGTTTATACTGTGGCTCAAATGCTTGTGCTTTATTGAGTCTGGGCTACTATGTCACCTGACCACACCCCCCACACACATTTTCCACTGGGACGCGGCTTATCGTCCCAACTGACAAATCCTTACACACAATATCTGACTAGAGGGCAGTGCCTGACATTAAAGTTGCTTCTGTCAAGGTCAGAAGCTCACAGACTGTTGGGGGAGGGGCAGGTGATTTTCTAGTTGTGCACATACTGAGAACTGACACAGCAGCCATTTTATTAAAGGGTTGAGCAAGGTCTCAGTGTTTCACAGCATTAAGTAGGCTACAGAATCATCCAAAAACCGACCCAAAAAAATCAATAGTATCCACAGCCTGTTTTCATATTAGTACACCGGTAGCAAACTCAATAATAATAGCTAATGGAACCCAGTGCAATCACACACAGAGTTCTAAATGTTGGAAATGTTGTTCAACACAATGCTTGGACTCCTTCATAATGTAAGATGTATCTGTTACTTTGTTTTTTAGCAAACTACAAATGATTATTTACTTAATATTGATACAATTTTGATGTAATAGGATGCATTATCAATTCAACTCTAAGGCACAATCTAGCAGGGATGGAAAGTAACTAAGTATTTTTACTCAAATAGGCCGACTGTACTTACAAATTCGAGGTAATGAGTACTTTTACTTTTGGTACTTTAAGTAAATTTTGTACTTTTCTCCCGAGCCGATCCGTATCTGGGCCAATCCGGGCATATTTTAATTGGTCAGTATCGGCTAAAATAAAGCCAATCAATATCAAATCCTTTCTGCTCTCTACTTTCCTGTTTTGCCACCTCATCCTATGAGTGTTGCATTGCTGCTCTCATTTAGGCTACCACAGCAGGGATGCACACGCAAGTGAAAAACCTGTGAGTGACTCTGAGTTCTGACAGCGAGGTTGGAAAGATGCACGGATTCTCTACACAACGCCAATTATCATTAACAAAGAGCAGTGTACAAAACATTCAGGTAACAGCTTCTAATTTCTTCTCATGAACACCGTCACTTTCCGAAATGACAAAAACTGTTGCTAATTAATGTCATTTCCTGAGAAACTTGATGATAGGCAATAAAACGTCTCTGTTGTCGGGTTTGTGCGCTCTCTGCAAGCCAGTGTCTGTGCTCTGCCAGAGATCTTATGTGAGTGAAGAACCTCCACTCTGTAACACCACTGTACAATCACGAGTTCCAACAAGAGTGACACGTTTCCTCTCTAGCGGGTTGATTCACGTCAATTTCAGGCGTTGCATTTTCACAGTCAAATTTTCATTCATATCATATCAATAATTTAAGCACCAGGACCATCAAGTATGCCATTTGGATCAAATAGCTTGTGAAGAATAATGTGATGAAGTAGCCTAGGCTGCAGCTGTTATTTCAATGTGTCACATACAATTTTTGCAACATTTAAGTAAATATAAGTATTGGAATGGATTCGGTATTGGTACATTCCCAATATTAAAAAGGATTAAATCTACATTTGACACAATACACAGAAATGCAACATTTGAAGCTTCACAAATATTGTTTTTATTGCTATTGTATTGCAAAACATGTTTGTCTGTTCACCATCTGTACAGTAAAAATAAAGAATGATTCTGAGACAGTTATTCTTTCAGCTTCCTCTTATCTCGTAGCTCTCACACTCTCCATTAGTCTTTCTCCATATTGCAGTATTTTATACTTTATCCCTTTTCCTTGCAGCTCTTAGGTAATTAATTCTTTATACACTCTGTTCTACATGCTCCACAAAGCCTAAACAACCTCTCTCAGAGGCAGCGTTTTCAGAATCACCACCATTTCTGCAGCAGAACATATTTACTCTAAAAACGCAAATATAATATAAGAAAATATATAAGGAATTTGTTTAATGGCGGTGGCTCACATTATGGTGAGTGTTTTCAGTGTTTATGAGTTAGTAATGAAATCAATCTAGATGAAGCAGCTGACAAACTGCAGATTACTAAAAATACAGTACATCCTATATACTGTATTCGCCTTCTGTTGCTTTCAGTTCATTAGCGCCATTGTCTTTACCCAAAGCTTATGCACAAACATTATACTAAGCAGACAATATACTTTATGTTTTTAGAAGATGTTAGAGAGCTGCACCAAATTATTTCCAGGCATAACAATATCATTTTTAATGACAGTTTTCCCTTTCTGTCCCCACTTTTGAATCTGAAAGTTGCCAGGTTGTAAAGTTCGAGTTGAACAATGAGACAACACTCTTTCTCCCCATACTTTCTGCTCCAGCCATTTTTTCTTGATGTATTGTAATGTAGTACCGCACAACGGCAGACAGGCCATACAGATGAAGGAAAGTACCTTTGAGGGGGAGAGTGGTTGCTGTAACATGTTTTGTCAGAGTGTCTGTGTCAGCAAGGCGCCATAAACTACTAAGTATTGACAGTTGAAAGTCTCTTGTACTCTTCCTTCCCAGTCAAGGGAACTCTGACAGTTCTGCAGAAAAGTAAGACCTGTGTTCCAAGACTGCAACCCCATTGCAGCTTGTCAGAAAAATGAATCAGAAAGAAAAGGCTTATAAATGCATATCTAAATAAAATTACTCACAGTAAGCTCACACTGCAAATGGTGCGTTTGAGTTATAGGCAAACTATTCTGTCTTCTCAGAAAATCTACAATCCTTAACAACCATCTCACCCAACACTTGCTAAAGGGCTATTGTATTGGCATGATCACATTAAGCTCCCTGTAATCTCTGCAGTAGATGAAGACTACTTAACAAGCTGCCTTAAGCTCTTCAGCATGCTTTCTGTCAACTACTGGGAGCCCGCAGCATGCACAGACGGACACCCTGACTGACAGACCAGAACACAGGGAAGAATCAACACAAGGCCTCAGAAGCTGACTGGGGGAGATTTTCAATCTGGCATGTGACTGGGTGGAAAATAGGAAATGTGCCAATAGCTTGTTAGCTCCTGGCATATACACAATGTGCTCACACTATGTTTATATGTTTGGTGCTTTGGCAGCAGATGTCACTTGGTACAGCTGCTCTATAGTGACTAACTGAAGATAATTGTCAGAGAGTGATTAATAAATCAGCCATGAGAGACAAAATTACAGAGAAAAATGGAAAAAAATACAGAAATAAAGAAAAAACTGAAGTGTAAAGAGTACTGAAGTAGTATTACTTGCCTGAAATTGTACTCAAGTAAAAGTAAATTGTGTAAACAATGACAAGTAAAAGTAGCTCACTTTTTAAAGTAAAAGTTACTCCCCCTCCCCATTGATTTTTATAATAAACACATTTAGCCAAGTTTACATTAGGCTACACATGTAGGCACACCTTCTTCAGATTGGACTCATTTCAAAATCAACTGGCACTGCTGTTTTGGTGCAATGCACGAGATTTTGATCTGGAGCTGGTTGATATAGATACCTATCTATATTTATATAGATCCTGAGCACAATACAGAAATACAGGAGGAAACAAATAAACAAAATACAAAAAAAAAATAAAATAAATGAAGCAAGCTTTGAGGCTAATAGAATCAGCTCCAAAAGCTGCCTCACACCTCCTTTTGTAGATTTAGGATAGATCAAAACAGACTGGCAGAGGAATTGCTAACAATTTGATTACACTGTTAAGAATATTGATAATATGGTGACAAATTCAACACCGTCTGATGAAAGCACTCATAAATCCACAGCAGTCTGCAGAATTGCTATCTTCAAAGAGGACTGCAAACATCTGTTGGTGAATGTTTTATAATCCTATCAGAAAGACAGATGTGCCCTGAACGCAGCAGCAGCAAAGAAGAAGACAAGGAGAAACACAATCATCCAAAAACACTCTCTCTACCACACACACACACACACACGCGAACACACATTCTGCATTTGCGTGTACTTAAGTAAAAAGATTATTCCTGGCAGACAGCAGTAACCTGGTTTTTGAAACACTATAAACAAGAAACCTGGTTTTCCTTATTGGGTTATGGGATTAAGAGAAACCAGGTTAACACAGGTAGATTTCTGCTAAGGCTTTTAAACGTTTTGTAAAAATCTGTGCATGGGCATGACAAAGACCCAGTACAGGGAAAGACTTAGTATCAAACTGGCAGGACAAAAGGAAATATCACAACTGATAGGTATAATTACAGTATATCCAAAGTAATCACTCAAAACGACTAAATCATTTAATATCCACAAGCAATTTATGTGTAAAATGTAAGAAAACAAGACCAAGGGTCTACAGTCAGGCTAGCAGCTGTTTGAGGCTATACACAGCGGGACTTTGAGCTAAATGCCAACGTCAGCATGCTCACAAGTGCACAATGCCAATCCTTACTGGCTAATGTTTAACAGGTGTTTAGCATGTACACCATCTTAGATTAGCGTGTTAGCATGCTAACACAGGCTAATTAGTACTAAACACAGAGCAGGCCTATCACCAAAGTCATTAGGAGTCATACCCTATCATAACTTTTGACCTGGCCGTTTCTGATCACCTTGCAGTCATGTTCTCTGTTACTGTGCACAACACACACAGGAAGTGTGAGAAAAGGACCATTGTATATCGAAACATTAAACAAGTATCCATAGAAAGCTTGTCAAACACTCTTGAAGGCCATTTGATCAGCTATTCTCCAAACTGTACTGTCGATGACTTGGTTAATGACTATAACCTGGCCTTGTCGCGTAGTCTGGACTCTGTTGCCCCCCTCATTACTCGATCTGTCTCCTTCACCTGTCCTGCTCCCTGGTTTACTGCTGAACTCCGTCTCATGAAGGCCACAGGACGGAGGTTGCAGAGGTATTACAAAAAGACTGGTCTTATTGTCCACCGGGAAGCCTATAACGACCATGTTAGGAGCTACAAAGATGCTCTGTCAAAAACCAAAAATAACTACTACTCTACACTCATTGGCAACCAACAACATCAACCTAAACAGCTCTTTTCCACTATCAATCGTCTACGCCCACTTGACAACCCTTTGCCATCTGACATTCCTGGATTATGTTCCAGTTTTCAGGATTACTTCCTGGAAAAGGTGGAATCTATCCACCAGCAACTACAGCAGTCCAGCTCCTCTCATTCAACATCCCTCCCGCTGCTTGACACAAATTTCACAACTGTCTTCAAACCGGAGGACTCCTTCTCCTGTTTCTCCATGCTCAACACAGCACAAGTTCTGGAGCTAGTGTCAAAGGCAAAGGCTTCGACCTGCAAACAGGATCCACTGCCAACTGTACTGGTTAAGGCTTGCCTTCCAACTCTGGCTCCCACCCTTGTCAACATCATCAACACCTCATTGTCTTCTGGGGTGGTCCCCGTCAGCTTTAAAATTGCTGCGGTGATCCCTACACTTAAAAAGCCTGGTTTGAACCACGAAGATACATGTCACTACCGCCCTATCTCCAACTTACCATTCATCGCCAAGCTATTGGAAAGGGCTGTGGCTTCCCAACTCAGCCATCAAATGCTACAGCACAACCTCTATGAGCCATTCCAATCTGGTTTCAGGACACAGCACAGTACTGAAACTGCCCTAATCAAAATCACGAATGATCTTCTCATGGCAGCTGATTCTGGGCATGTCAGCATTTTAATACTTCTTGACCTCTCTGCTGCCTTTGATACGATATCACAATCCATTCTTCTCACTCGCCTCTAAAATCTCATTGGCTTCACTGGCACTGTGTACTCCTGGTTTAAATCCTATCTTACCAACAGGCAACAATACATCACCCTTAAGGACATTTGCTCTGGATTGGCGCCGGTCTTACATGGTGTGCCACAAGGATCGGTACTTGGCCCTCTGTTGTTTAACATCTATTTATTGCCTCTTGAGATGATCATCCGTAAACATGGTTTACATTTCCATTGCTATGCTGATGATACCCAGCTCTACATCAGTACTCAGCCTTCCACTCCTCTTCCACCACTGACATTCATCAACTGCCTGAAGGACATAAAGCTCTGGCTGGACAGTAACCGTCTTAAACTCAATAAAGACAAAACAGAACTCTTAGTGTTTGCTCCACAGTCACTTCTTAAGAAAGTTGATGACTTCAGACTTGATGTGGATGGCTGTTCAATATCAGGATCTCCTCAAGTACGCAACCTAGGCGTCATCATGGATTCTACTCTATCCTTCCAGCAACACATTAAAAACACTACTAAAACGGCATTTTACCATCTCAAGAACATCTCTAGACTCCGGCACTGCCTCTCTGACTCTGTAGCCGACACCCTAATCCACTCCTTCATCACGTCTCGACTTGATTACTGTAATGGTATCCTCTTTGGTCTGCCTAGCAAAGCTACTGACAGACTACAGTATGTACAGAACTCTGCGGCTAGGATGCTTACTCACACAAAATTTGGATCTCATATTACTCCAATCCTCAAAAAACTTAATTGGCTACCAGTTAAATCACGGATCAAATATAAACTTCTCCTCCTGACGTACAAATCTCTAAATGGACTTGCACCGCAGTATCTGACCGATCTACTCCATCCTTACAACCAAGCTCGGTCCCTGCGGTCCTCAGACAAGGACCTGCTCGCTGTCCCTAAGTACAGGCTACGGACGTTTGGTGATAGAGCCTTCTGTGTTGGTGCACCTTCACTCTGGAACAAGCTTCCTCATTCCATCCGCTCTGCATCATCTCTAGCAACCTTTACCACCTTAAAACACACCTCTTCACTGAGGCCTAAGAACCATAGCTGCCTTGGGTTCTCTCCCTTCCCCCCTGCCCTTCCCTTGCTGTCTGTTAAGCGTCCTTGGGTTTCATGAAAGGCGCTATATAAATTACAGTTATTATTATTATTATTACCCTGGGCACCATGGACATACAGTATGTACAAAATTTCCAAACATCCAACATTGCCATCCCCAGAGAAGCGCTAACTGCATGGCTAAAAAATAAATACAATATAGGAAATGTAAACCAAAATATGCCTACTGCTTCAGAAATGTGGTAGGGAGCAGTTCAAAGATCTTTTACTTGGGGTTTAGGAGTAATCTGACTATTCTAGCACACATACTGTATTGTAAACACCTGTGTTTTCATGGTAACATGTTTCCTTTGCATGTAAATGTAGTGAATCAGATTGCTTATGCTTTTACATGGAATCATTTTTTGGGGGGTTTTAAAACATATAGGTCCAACAGCAGCAATCTTACTGGGAGTCCTATTTGTGTGCCTGGGCATGTAAAATAACATATAAAATCAGTGAATGCTCCTGAAGCAGCCCTCACACAGCTGTCTAACCCTTCCTCACATAACCTGCTCCCAGCCCTGGCTAATGGCACTAGTACTGTATCCTTGAGGACATGTCTGACACTACCTGCGATAATGCTGCCAGTGGACAGCTCATGCTTTCTATCAGCGCCACAATAAACTTTCTGCTCATGCCAATTAATGAGGGCACAAATAGATGTCTGCATCCTTTGTCCCAAAAACTAAAGAAAAAAGAAAAACACATGAATAAACTCAGTCAAGCACACTGAATCTAAACATTAGGGAAAACAATTATGTTTTGAACAAAAGTTTGATTGTACTCAGTAGTTTTCAATTTCCCTGCCTTACAAAACATTTACAGATAAGACACAACTGGAAAAACATCCATTCTGGATTTCCTTTTTTTTCCCCCAAACCAATAAACTAACAGATGAAATATTGAAGAGCCTGTGAGCCAGATAGAGATACTGAAAAGCCTATACCGTACACTCTGAAATTCTCAAAAGGCACTCCAAGCCTCTAAAAGAGTGATACAACATGCACACAATCGTACATTCAATCTCAAACTTTTACATTTCAGTTCTTAGCTGAATTGAATATTTGAGAGTGATTGCAGTACTTCTGATAAAAGCACCATTTGATAATGCAGCCCCACACTGCACTCTGATATATCTACTCTCATTCATTATGTATGTCATGGTCATTTTTAGTCCTTTCCTTTTAACAAATAAAATAGTAATAATAGAAGACATTACCCTAAGCCGTGAGGCTGTATTTAAATGGCATTTGAAATCTCCATTTGCTGAAACAGGTAGACCACATGCCCAAAGGATTACTTTATCTGAGTGAGGGGCTTGTGTGTATACATATTTTAGTATGTGTGTGTGTGTGTGTATATGTGTGGCTGGGTGGGTGGGTCTGTAAGCACATATGAACACACATTTACTGTATGTCGACACACTTTGATTATATGTATGTTTTCTTGGTATAGTCTGAACACTCTTTCTGTTAAGGTAGGCAGAATGTGTGGTGTGGGTATGTTTGTATGAGTGATTTGAAGGAGTTTGGGGCCTAGTAATGACAGCTCTTTTCTTTTATGTCCTATCTGCCATCATCCCTCCTACCTCTGTGGTTAGACCGTCTCCAGGGCGTGAATTATGACAGTGGAGAAATACTGACCAATTTCCTCTGACAACCATCAACATGTACTAATGTCTCTTGTCACTTCCCCCTATTAGTTCTTCGAATAGACACTGAAGGACACTAATAACTTAGACTGTATTGAAGTGAAAAGAACCCCCAACTTCTCACAGAATGCACAGTATATACTGTGTGTGTGTCTTCTATATCAAGCTCAAGTCTCAATAGCTTAAAATAACAATACCCATGTGTTTCTTGATGATTTGCAAGTTATTTTTCCATTTAAAAAGGTAGGGTAGGCAATGTCTTTCTAAAACATTTATTGTCATATTTGTTGAAACAGTCTTTATATACCAATGCACATCAAAAAATGAAATGCTCTGACAATCAGAGAAACAAAATAGAGTGGCCGTAGTAGTCACAGGCGTGCGGTAAGGCAAAAAAAAAAGGAAGACAGAATTTGAAAAGGCTACGACTAAAAAGACTTTGGACAATGCAAGAGCGCAGACCAGAGCCAATATCGGCGTGGCTTTTCAACGATGGTGACAACTGAGGGACCTCAAGGGGCTGAGAAGTGACACCATGGTCGCTTTATTTCTGCTGGACAGGTAATCTGGATATTTTCATTTTGATGGTAATTTGTTACTTTCAACCATGTATCGCTAGCCAACGTAGCTACCTACTTAGCGTACACCTACAATACGTTATCTAACGTGTAGCTCATTTGTGTGTTTTTGTAGTAATGAGAAAGACCAACGGATCACCTTCCACGCCGTCGAAGCGCGGGTTCACCTGTTGGGGGCGTGGCTTTGGAAGGAGCTCCGAAAGGACGGGGTGGAACTTTTTCGGTTGGATACTTTCAAAATCTAGCCGCTTCTTGCTAGTTTCTCAAACCTACCTACCCTAGCTTTAAGATTTAAAGTAAGACTTAGAAACCTTTGTTGAACAGCGGCCACTGTGGCCACAAGTGGTAATTACACCTGCTTTAATGACATCAGGTTTTGGCCAATCAGTGACATGCTAGTGTATGCATGTATGTATGTATGTAACAGGAAGTAAAACAAGAGTCATAAAGTCAGTGAATGTACTCACCAGTGTCAGTTACACATCATCTATCTAAAGTTTGCTAATATTAGCTAACATTTGCGACCATAAGCTACTAGGCATACCAGACCAAGTAAGGCTGTAGTGGCAAAATAACTGAGTGTATTGAATTGAGAAATGGTGCATTTTATTGCTGTAGTGGCTCCATAAAGAAAACACTTTTTTACAGGGGTCTATAATAAACACTCGGCACCATGTTCTCAGTAGCTATAGCTTGCAAAAGCTTGTGCTCTTTGAGTCATTATGCCCTAGAGGATGTTCGTCCCTATATGTTCATGTGATTTCAGCGGCACCTCATTATCTTACTACTTAATAAACCATTCTGCAAAAACTACTGATGATGAGGCAGCACTATCATTTATGTGGAAGTATGGCATTTAGGAGTTTATTGTATGCCTAATTGGGTGAAAATGGCATTATTTTGCAGTGTATAGTTTTACACCAAAATTGACTGGTTCTAAAAGCAAATTTCTCATTTATAAAATTAGAAACCGTGGAATTTGTGGGTGGCTGGGTTGGGTTGGTTTGGACTGTTCGTGCAACATGCAGAGCATTATGGAAAACAGCTCCTTTGATAATAGAAAACTGTTGCCTTCTGCAGTAGCTGACGGCCTCTGATGGATTTTTTTGTGACATTTTCTTCTAACTAAACCCTGCATGTGTACCCACTCATTAGCATACCCACACGTGCAAAACAAATCTTTGGTGAGCTCCAGTGAATTTGGATACTGTAGAGAGATGCAGACATATGAACAAACGCCCTTCTAAAGGCCACCACTGACTGATGCTCCACTGATCGTCATCTAAATCTAGAGACTTGATCTCTTCACCTCACAATTACTCAAGACAGCTACATTGTCCACGAGGATCCCTCAGGGCCACCTTTTTACTGCAAATACAATAGAACAGAAATATTTTATTTGCCGGCCATAACTGAATTAATGCATTTAATTAAAAATTGAATTGCTGTTCCCCTATTGTGTTTTCTATCTGTGTTCTCAGTTACTTTCTCTCTCTTTCTCTCTCTCTCTCTCGCCACATCGGATGTTTTCATCGGGCCCTCTCTTCTTTGTCTCTTCTGAGTCACACTCTCTCCTCTCCTCTGTTCCCTCCCTCTTCTAAGTAACCTGCTCATCTCTCAGTCTGTCTGCAGCGGTCTCTGCATCTGCAACAGTGCCACGGTATGTTAAAGTATGCTAATGAGGTGGCAGCATATGGCTCATTCCTTATTTAAGCTCAGCCGTCAGACAGACAGTAAGCCCCTAAACTCACCGAGCGTCCCATCTACCTACCTGCCCCTGTTGGATCACACCACGCTGATCTCTTAATGAGGCTCAAGCGTTATAACAATAAGCTCAACACACCAGGCAGGATAAGTAATTGCTACATTATCACTTGAATCTGAGCTGCTACGTAAATCCTTTTATAGAACAATAAGCAAAGAGCCGTTACTTAACACTAGTGTATCGCGACAAAAAGGGAGGGAAACTCTGACATGAAAGCATGCTTGCCCTCGCAAGCTATTTCTGTGTAGGTGCACACACTTTGGCACACGCCTTAATTCTTGCATAGACACGCACGCACGCACAAACATCAGCATTTACCGACTGACAGGCATGCATGTAGCTCTATTCCATCATGCTGTGCTAAGCACTCTGTCACTCTGACAGTCTGGTTTTATTTGATGATAGGAGGGTATGACCTTGCCTATCTCACACAGTTAGTCACAGATTTACAAGTGCACACACAATTCATGCCAATGTAACAGTGACTTGAGCTGAAGTTTAATATGTTTGTCGTGGATATGCAATATAAAGTGGGCAGAATGGGACAATAACATATTTAGATTTGCTTCTTCTTCTTATAAGTACAATTATTAATGATTCATTTTCATATATTTGAAGCCAAACGCTGCTAACAAAGCTGTTTACGTGTTTGATAAATCATTTTTATTAATAATATGAAGACATTTCTATACACATTTTATTGCAATTTCACACATTCAAGGGAGGAAGCCATAAGAAGTTAAAAAATTTTTTTAAATATCCCTCAAAATATTGTCAACAAGACAGCATCACACCCACAAGCTGAAAGGAGGTAGCAGATTTGATTTTGTAACTAAGTGCATTAGATTTATTTATTCCCTTACAGCATGTGGAACACTTTTTTATGCATATTGCATCACGTTGCATGACATGAAAGAAACAGAAATTATTTCCATAACAGTTCATCGTACAGATTTTGCTAATCAATCCCTGAATAGATTTGGACTGATTCCAAAATTAGCCCCCGGATGATTTACTAAAATGTGTCACAACCTCTAAAAATTGTGTTGTGATGCATTCATGTAGCTGAAAGTTCTTTAAGGCCTTGGTTCTCTATTAAGAATTGCTCTGCTTTCCCTGAGGACTGCTACAGTACACTTCACAACAAAAGGGAAATAAATGGCTCTAACCAGTAAGATGCTGTGTGTGCACTCACAGTAAAACACATCTAAACCACACTTCCAAATATAACTTCAAACAGCTCGCTGTCAATGTTTGTTCACCTCGCTGTCTCTCATTCCCAAAAGACACAGCGCTTCCAGTATACAGTCTCACTTAAACAACAATGTTTACTTTAGCAAGGCCAGACAACTGACAGATGTTTGATCAAGGAAAAGACACGCACTTAAAGAAACTCAAAGTGTCTTTTTCCTTATTACCTTTCTAGAATACAAACTCCTCTCGAAACATTGTTAAACAGAGACAAGAAAAGCAAGATTTGCAAAACCAAAAACATAAACAGGTCAGACATTCACCAGCTATACAGGAGACAGTTCCTTTTTTTTTTTTTTAGTTTGAAGCACAATGACAACCTCATTTGCAAATTAAAAACAAATGAAAGCTGTATTTTTACGTGCTGGCTGTACTGATTTTGTCTTGCCTGTACAGTACTGCAAGTCATCCTATCTATATCAAAAAAGACATCTCAACATCAACACACACAGTAGATGTACATAATTTAGCTATGTTATGGGATCAGTTGTCATAGTAACAGGTTACACTAGGCTCTGAATCTCTACCCTTGTGATTATGGCACCATTTACTTAGTCTACTAAACCATAATGTCACCATGATTCATCGGATATAGTTCAGTT
Source organism: Coreoperca whiteheadi (assembly GCA_011952105.1). Lineage (NCBI taxonomy): Eukaryota > Metazoa > Chordata > Actinopteri > Centrarchiformes > Sinipercidae > Coreoperca > Coreoperca whiteheadi. Next base: position 20,608,306 of record CM022482.1, on the reverse strand, counting down.
TTGTTGTGTCGCTCAGTGCTCGGTTTTGTTGGCTCTCTTTGTCTCGCTCCTCTTTATTCCTTTGTTTCTTTCAGCACTCTTACCTGTTGACATTCTCACTTAGATATGGCTAATTAATATTCTGTCTTCTAAATGAAAAACAAAACATAAAACAAATAACTGTTTTCAAACAGGTCCACGTGAAAGATCTCCTCGCTCTTCCTGTGATTAAACTTTAATGAGGCCTTTTCAGATTGATACATGCAATTCTTAAGGCAGTACAACAGTAATCACAGCAGGTGCCCATAAAAACAGTGTCTGAACCTCATGTATTGGATGACTCTGATTTAAAAGGAACCGATGCTGCAGTTAGGTGTATTCATGCTCAGTGAATCATTCTTATTTCAAGGTTATTTAAAATGAAAGCAGATTTGTAAAAGCAGACACAGTGAAAAGGCCTTCAGTTCATTCCAATTTCCCTGGTTTCATTTTTATCTTGATTATAACCCTGGTTAAAATGTTGCGACTGAGTGAATGCTTCTGTGTTAGGTAGGGACACATACAGCTTAAGAGCTTTGTGTGTGTGTGTGTGTGTCAACTGTAATACGTGCGCGTGTGTGTGTTTTCCTCTGACTCACCGTCCAGCCTCCTCCGTCTGTAGTCATGTCACAGTAGACCTGGAAGCCTGCGGGGTGGTGAACAGGAAACACGGAGTAGATGCCATCCTCTCTCTGACCACTGGCGTACAGATCGCCGCAGTCACGGGGACGCGAGCCTAGGGAGAGGTGAAAGTAGGAAGACATTAAATAAATTAGCTCCAAATGGCTTGCAAAGGGAAAGATTGCTCGGCGAGGTGAAATTAAATCAGTAATCAAGGGAAGATGAGGAAAACATGAAATAACACTTGTTGCACTCTGTCCTCTGTCTACAGCCAGGCACTATAGAGAGGCACATTAGAACAATAAACATGAAGGAACAGTGTTGGATTTATGCGGTGAAATCATCCCATCAAAATGAAACCTGAAAGCGTTAGTTTACCCAAAAGGATGGCTCTTAAGAAGGACAGAAAATGCAATGAGGAGGTAGAGTGGCCGTGTTGCGAGGGAAGACGGAAAAAAGATAGATGATGAGCAGGATAGGCAGGTGATAGATGACACAGTGGGACAACTGAGTCTAAGTGCGGCGCAGATAAAGATGTGAAAAAAGACGGGACGCAAGTAGGTCGAAATGAAGACAGAAAGGCACAAGGGTGGGTGTCTGTGGCTGAGAAACCCATCTTTCACAAGGGATACAAAATCTATTCCCCAGGAAGCAGGAGAGGAACTCTGTGATGAGGACAATGTCATAGATTATGCATGCCAGCCTTCACCGGGTCAAAACCCCTGAATTTAAAACAGCCAGGAGAGTTCTTGAAAAGGCCATACATGATTTTTTACAGTCCCTACACGTAATGGGATGCTTGGTCCCCCCGAAGCTTTTCCGTTTCTCCGTGTAAGCCTTGACTAGTAAGCGCCGACTTTCATCATCATTATACGTTAAGTAGTAGCATTTCCGAGTTCTTCTTTTCATTACAGGAAACAGAAGCTGACTAGGTTTCACGGGACGTTAAGAAAAAAGAGACTATCATTATTTAAGAATGTGGTCCTCTTTAACAAGGGCTTTCAAAGTTTTTCAGTTTAATGATCCCTTAAAGCAGAGACACTTTTCTTCCAAGGACCCCTGTCATGATTGTACTGATACTGCAGATCCACTTTGGCTTGGCCTGCTTCACGAAAGAATTTTGGTCTTCCATTGTGTGCTAATTTCTTCAAATCCCATACCTTTCCATTCCAGTGAGGAGTCTTCAGAGCTGGACAGTGCACATTCTGTGTGAGTGCACTAAAAGCGTGTAACCTATCGAATTGACTTGATGTGTCAGAAAAGGTTTGTGGTCATGGCTGCAACCAGATCCTCATATAGCTTGCATCGTTTGTTTTTTTTTTTGTCAGTTTGACAGTCGCTAATTCTTCCTGTCATTTCAGAGCCTGCTATTCCCTCACTGCTCTGCAGTAAGTATTATTCCACAGAGTCATCAGTGTTTCCCGCCTTCAGTCATCACCTGACTCCCACACTCACTCCAGCCTTCCCGTTTCCTGTTTCTGCATGCCTTTCGGCCCCATTTACATTACCATGTGATCTGCATCCGATCATTTACATGGGATATTAATAAACTTTCCAGTTATCTTGAGAATGCCCAAACTGTGATCAGATCTTCTGTGATCAGAAGAATTAGTTAGGTGGGGCTAGTGCTTAACAAACATGGCACATCCATTTTTAAATCACCTTTTGCAAGGGAAGACTTGTTACCTTTTGCTGGGCTTACTTAAACTAGCAGGAGTTCATGACCATTCAACTTGCTTTTTTAAGGATTTGGTCACGCTGTGAGGATCGCATACCCGGCTGAGATATGATCACAATGCAAGCCAGACTATCGTCAGAAGCAGTCTCGCATTGTGATCATATCACAGTTTGTTCTGTGTGCAAGTACGCCTTGCATCAACATCTATTATTTCCTTATCCAGATAGGGTCTTTGCCGGCATACCTCACCCCTCCTGCTTTGCTTGCCTGTTTGGATCCGTCACCTGTTAGCATACCTGCCAACATTCAGGCTTCAAAATACGAGAGGTATTTTTGGCAGTGTATTTAGATTTTTTAGGTGGAATGCCGTCTGCCTGCGCAGAGAGCAGCTGCGCGCACGCCCATTGAATCGGGTTGTGGGTTGCCAGGTTGCGGTGACAGATGGGTTAAAATTGTATGTAGTGTGTGGATTGCATGTAGCTCGTGTTTGATGTGGGTGATATCAGACAGACATGGAAACACTTATGGATCTGACAATTATTCAGAACTGTGCAAATTACAGGAGTTTCTTGGAGTTTCCAACAACACAAAATGGCCTTGAAATACAGGAGAAACCTGGGAAAAATGTATGACAGCAGGACAGTGTTGACCCAAAATAAACTGCAGTGCCCACTTTATCGTAATAAAGTAACATGTCACCCAGTGCAACGGTGTGGCCCATAAATGTGTTTTTAGAGGAATAAGCTACAGCATATTAGGCTCTGGATAAATAGACAATACTTCTTAGTTGGATCAATTTTTTGTTGTTTTTTGTCATTTCATAGGATTTGTAAAGAAAAATATAGAATATGACCTGCCTCATCCTTTAAAGTAGACAGTTTCCAGTGATGTTTGTATTGTTTGGTTGGGCCTGTTCATATGCTGGTGCGTGGATATTTGTTCTGAATCTCATCTCTTGGGCAACAAAACTCTTGGTCGCATAAACCCTTTAAAGTAATTCATTCTGACATCGCAGGCACTGCACAGGAGGAACTGAACTCATTTAAATGCACCCTGTCCTCACATCTCCAGCTAAACCTGCGCATCTAGTGGCAAGCACTATAGTTGTTTCCATGTACATGTCCTGCGTCTAACTTATTTATTTGTGTTTTGGCTTTCTCTCTTTCGTTTTAAAATGCAATACTCATAAAATGGAATGATTATTATGGCAGCAATAATAAAGAAATCTACCAAATGTCAAGCCAATACTTGCACTTGCATGCTTACTGCACAAAACAGAAATTGACTTTCGCTTGTAATTCATTTCAGTGGTAGAGCCACCGTGCAGCAGTACAGCAAAGTCAGGCAGTCCAAGAACTGAAAAGTAGGAGTTCTACATTGGTTTCATCCAACTCAGAAACCCTGCTACTGTCAAAGCTGAGACAGGCTTCACTGCTGTCAGTTTTGGATTCATGTAACTTCGAAAATCTAATATGTTCTTATGGGAATCCAAAGCAAACAGTACAGAGATGAATACTTTCAAATATTCACAGGCACAGTGGAATAGAAAGGCAGTCAAAGATATTCATATTTGTGCCTCATACTTAAACACATATGCATGCAGCTGTATAGACATAGACATAAAATAATGAAAATGTGTAGAATTACAAATGGATACATGCTGTATGTGTTAGAGACATGTCAGTGCATGTATCACTATCATATTATCTGTTATTGTGGTGTAGCATATACATCAGGTATCTTAACACCGAAATGATAATAGTAAGACCTGTGGTTTCTAAAGAGATATACAGATAGCCAACAGTAAGCTAACCCACAGAGAAATGCCGCAATAATAAAAACAAGGATATTTTGTATAATAAATAAATATGGGCATTTAGAGAAGATATCACTTGTGATCAGCACTGATGTTTCCGTTGTTTTCCTAGCTGTTCTATAGTTCAGTGTAGATGTCTTTGATAAAATGTCAAGGCAGCACTCCAGAAAAACACTGACTTGCCGCTGGCTGCTTTGTTGTTGTTTGTCCTGATTGTAGTTCTGAGGAGCTAAAGGAGCAGAAACCTGCGTCGAAGAGGATTTCAAGAAGGATTTGGTGCATTTAAGGCAGTTTTTGTGTTTGTGTGTGTTTTAATGTCATGCTATATTATGTTTTACATTTATTATCTTTATAACACAGAGCACGTGTAAGAGTGCTTTCAAAGCAAACTTTGGGCAGCGAATTTGTGAAGCTCTGTCCATGGTGCTGAACCTTGGTGCTGGTTGGTCTCACTGTTGTACAGCAATGCTGAATTTGGTTTCAAATTAAATACTTCTTAGCATATGTTGTCTTGTCTTGCAGACAACATACATAAATACATAGGTAATGCTTAATAAGGAGCTGTAATCCCTGACAGGCAGATGACTGAACAGGACACCTGTTTCCAGGAGGCTCAGTATGAAATACCGAGAACTGGAGCGGCCTGTGAATAATACTCCAGCAGCCACACCACGGCTGATGTAATCATTACAGCTTTGTACTGGATGCTGAGTTCACCATGTTGTACAGGAATGGATTTTCAACATACTTAGCGCTTATACATAATTCCCTTATTATGGGCACTTTACAAGACATTTCCCCTAATAAACATAATAACAGAAACACATAAATAACAATAGCCCTGCAATAAATATTGCCCATAATATTAATTTTCTCTTTAGAGTTTTTCAGAACAGTGATGTTTCTTCACATCTCATTGCATCATTTTGTGTAGTGTCCTCTTAATTGTGTGTGTGTGTCTGTGTTTTGGGGGGGGGGGGCTATGCAGCTCATGAAGTGACTAATGATTTCTTAGCAATTGGGAACAATATTGTTTCTGTCTCTGTTGCTGTTACCATAAAATTAATTTAGAGCCAGGAGACAACAAATTAAAATAAGCTTGAAGAAAATTATTCCACAATTGAGCTATAATACACTGAGATAACAATTTGGCTAAGATCTAAGGGATAATTTCCCTATCAATTGATTTATAATTCATTGTAACCCAGAATTCTGGTATGTTTCAAGTAGCTGTTTACAGATTGCTTCAGATAATCCAGTTAAGGCAAGAGAATTCTGGAAGGTGATGTCAGGCTTAAAACTGTGTGGACATTGTTGTGGGTCAGATGACCGACCCACAAGTTCAAATGTTCAGCCCCATGGACAGAGCTTCAACCAACTATCTCTGCTGCCCTATAAAAAAACATGTATATTTAGATATAGACATAGAAGCGTAAAAGTTACTCCAAAAAAAACTAAACAAAAACAGATGCAAAAACTTAACTTTCAAACCATCACCAGGAGCAGGTAGGTATTTTAGGAAACAACAACCAATAGATAACAGGTGGGCCAGCTAATTGCTCAGTTGCATCAGTTCCTTAGAGCAAAGCTTGAAAATATTCTCTTCTACTCTTTCTACGCTCCTAGTACATGCCTATGCCCTCAGACTGATGAAACATCTGTCACATTCTCAAGTCGTGCCATTCACAGAAAAACGTGAGCGCTCTCTCCTATTCTGTTTTTGTATGCTGTATGCCATACATTAACGGGCATCACTCTGTGCTCCTCGGCTGCCAATGCAAGGCAAATCCAACAGGGGAATACCAATGGGTATACTGTGCCTGGTTAAAAGACTTCCAATGGGATGATGCCTCGGGCCCTTCTCTGCCTCTCAGCAACGCAGCCCAGTGGACATTCAAGTCATTTCTCATTTACAGAAAAAAAAATTCCACATCTCTACCAAGGCCACTGGATAATGTGGATGAGATGTAGCCCAGGGAAACATATCATCAGGTGAGGTTTGGTTGAATATGTGGTAAGACGGATGACAGACAGGCCACATTGGAATATAATTTTACAGACAGATGGAGTCGGGACAACAAAGGGAGGGATCATGCCACTGAGCAGAATACAGTGGTAGAAAGTCAAACATATAGGTAGCCAGTGATGTATGAATTATATATACAGAGATAGAGGGACAAACTGAATATCAGACAGACATCTACAAAGAAAGAATCGAATCTTTCCAGACAGGTAGAGATAGTCAAGTCATGCCTCATTTCTCTTACCATTGGAGCAGCCCTTGAGACGGGCCCCTCTGACTGGTGCCCTCTGCAAGTCGGCCTTGACACGCGCCTTCAGGCCCACGTTCTCCTTCTGCATGGCGTTAAGAGCATCACTCACTGAGTTCACTACCTTCACCATGTTGATCTGGCTGTCTGACAGTAGCTGCAACACACACAGTTGGAGAGAGAAATGCACAGTTACATTGATTAATAATGTCATTACTGTATACCAAACCTCTACCAAGCTGTATACACTTTACATTTACTTTACTTCTGACCATTTCCCAAAGTGTGCCATGGGTTTTTACGACCTTCCACGCAGTCAGTGCTCCCCATTTCTTTCACTATGTTATAAAATGTACCTATCAAACTTGTAAAGATTACTTAAAGTTATAATCCTTAAGATGTCCATCATATCAAACTGAATTTTTTATACTATTTATGTGTAGCATTTATTCAACTATGGTCATTAAATCTCATTTCGTTACCTCTCTGTTTAGTAGTGTGCATTGTCAGAGTCCACCATTCCTGCACTGGATTCGAATGGTGTTTGATTCTAAGAACACAATTCATGCACGTACTGGACAACATTTGCAAGAGCTGACACAGGCATACATTGCACATGTTTTTGCACAACTAGGGAAATACATGGGTTGCATGCCTTCTTCAGTTGTATTTCTGACAGAGTAGCTGCTCTGAGTGATCAATAACTACCGTTTTGAATGGAACTCTGCGACTTTCATTGTTAAGCAGTTATTAGCGTTATCACCAGTAAGCACGGATGTCACTAAATCAACCAGAACTGAGATCTTAAGGATTATGACTTTAAGATAAGTAATCCAAAACCTTTGATTTTTGTCAGAGTTACACCATATTCACATAGTAATGCACCTGCTTGAAGAGGAAAAGAAAAAACAAAAACATCTTCTCCTATAGTTCTCTTATTGTTTCTAAATTTAGCATTTGAAGCAGATCAGCATATTAGATGACATTGATGTGCTTGCATAATTCTTGTAATTTTTGGATTATATCCAGATGGTTGAAATGCACTTAATGTAAGTCGCTTTGGATAAAAGTGTCAGCTAAATAAATGTAATGTCATGTAATATAATGTAATGTAAAAGGGAGTTAGAAAATTCTCCCCTGTAGAGTCCTCAAGGATGATCCACCATCTGACATTTTAGAGTATGGTGACCAGATTCACTTGATCTACTTCACAATGTCCATGTTTGTGCGATGTATGTCTTCTGGATTCAGTTCCACGTTAATAGCTTGTGGATGTAATGCGTTTCAGCAGCCAACTCAGATGTCAGAGCATCCTTGAACACACCGGCAATAACAGCGTTCAGAGTACTCTCAACTGCATGGCCATGTGACGACAATGTGACTTTGAAAAAATAAGTTGAAGGGGAAACTAGTCAAAACCAAAGGCTGCCTTGAAGGAGGGTAAGTCTATCTAAAAAGATTTGGTAATCTTTGGAAAATGGTACTACTATGTATCAAACTCAATTGGTAGTTAATGGGTTAAAACAATATATAGCCACTGGTACAGTCCTTTAGGGACCTTTAAAAACACGTGCAAAGACTGCCCTGTGTAGCAAAGACACTACACGGTATCCTATCCCATAATGCACCATGGTGTAACACAAAGAGCCCTGTGGGAAGGCTGGTGATGAATGTGTGTGCTTGGACTAGCAGAGAGCAGGCTAACCTCTCTGATCTGCTGTGGTCACTTTCAAACCTGCAGCCCTGTATGTGCTGTTCATTTCAGAAAGGTCGTATTCACATATTGCCCTAGATGGCCAACACCTATGCAGGTGCCAGGTGTTGGGCTCCATATGTATACACAAACTATACTTTTGCATGAGAAATGTTCTTGCTCTTCCTTATGTTCACACATACCCTCTCACTGCCTTTCTTTTATCTTCCTCCACGCTCTCTCATCCACATACATACATGCACACGCAAAAAGACCTGCAGTGCTCAAAGTCATATATTGTAAAAGGGGTTTAGAGTCTTCTATCAAAGGTATGTCTGGGCAGCTATATTCAGGTGTTAAAACTGCATTAGACAGAAACCCCAGTGGCCTTTCTCTGGCCTCAATAACTATGCAACACACCTCTGAGGCACAGCAAGCTGCACTGCAATCATATTACATGGGCACTGGGGCTTTAACCCACACACACAGACATAAACAACGCATTTATGTACACGCCCACATGGAAGTACAAAGAAATCCACACACACACACACGCATGCATAGACTACAGAAATGCCCCACTGTGCTTAGCAGCAAAGAAAACTGGATGTTCTGCTTTGTGAAAGTACAAGTGTATAATAGTTGGTGGAGGGGTAAGGCAAAGTTGTTGTTTTTTGTTTTTTTACAGAAAACCTTTGTTAACTGCTTTTAATTAGTTTGCTAAGTGTTCTGTCTTGCGTGTAAATTTGACATTACTTTCAGTTTTTTCATTTCATTATAGTGTACACTATATGTTTGTATGTGTGTTCAAAGGGAGAGACAAAAGCAGAGGAGTGTCTGCAGTCTTAATTCTAAGCCTTTCACTGACACATCAATTAGGATCATGATGTAATTAGCTCTCATTAGACAGCCTTTCAGTTGTCTCACAAAATCAGTCACACCACAGCACTTAACACAAGGAGGCTTGCTTTTGAGTGAAGCTTTTTTGTTTGTCTGTGGCAGACTCATGAAAGGGGTTGGATTGAAATTTTTCAGAAGCGGTCCCTTTCAAATCTCAACAAGATTCATACAATAATGTGCAGTTCACCTGCACTCAAAATCAAGTTTGTTGGTTGTTACTGTAGTTTAAATCCATTTTCGTTTGATGTTCGTCTGATATGTCTAAACTTAACTGCACTTAACTGTTGTGTGTGTTTTAACACACAACAGAGTTGTTGCGCTGTTGCAGTCCTTAATCAGATGTTCCATATAAGGTAGAGACATGTTCCCTTGTGGGGTAAAGTCACAGAGCAGAGAGGAGTTGCAAGGCTGGAACTGGCAAGTTAAAAAAAGTTATTTGGCCAGCATAATACGACACCTTTACCCCACAGGCAGAGGCTATCCAGTCAACTGGAGCCTGGTGGAGCAAATGGTAGAAGTGAGAGGAGCCTTCAGGAAGTTGCCCTCTCTTTCCTCTTGACTGGTCTAGCCATTGCAAGTTGACAATAATTTAAACGCTCAAGCACATGTGTACTATTTCATGACTTCACTTATAAATCCAAGTGACCAATAGGTTTGAAATGTAATGAGAAAAACTAAACTACTGTACTTTGCTGGACCCCTACCAATCAGTGCTTTGAGAGCACTGGCAGACATACGCTACAATGATGGTTTGTTAACGTTTACGCTAAATGATGTGGTCCCTGTCTCTTCAGAAAATACTCCTTCACTACACTGAAAGTTACCAAGGATGTTACGGCAACGTCTTACATTTACATTTACATTTAGTCATTTAGCAGACGCTTTTATCCAAAGCGACTTACATATGAGAACATTCACAAGCCGAAGGCGCAGCTTCGGGACCATTTTTGGGGTTCAGTATCTTACGTCTTGTCACTCAGTCACAATCTGATTATTGTAAAATGGGTTTTGGACCGTTGGTTGGACAAAACATTCAGAAATAGCGATGGGCATTTTTTCACCATTAGTCGACATTTCAAAGACTAAACGATTAATTGAGAATATAGCCAACAGATAATGAAAATACTTGCAAGCCTACATCTCAAAAGAGGTCAGATACCAAAAATAAATCCTTCCAGATGCTGAGTTAGAGAAATAAATACATGAAGTTGATATCAACATCAGACGTCCACAGGGTACAGCCAAGGTGAAAGTTAACCCCATCCTTTTTTTATTGTGTTGCACTCTGTTTTCATATCCTCCTTTCACATATGTCAGGTTTCTCCCATCCTAAACAATTTGCTGTTAATAACAGTCCAGCTGTACTGAAATTGACTAAAAATAAATACTTGGCTTACCTTACTTTATGAAAGTGTCACACACATGTCAGTCCAGCCTTTACCTCACTTACTGTATCCCTCTGATTAAATAGTCAGAGATCCTACAAGCTGCCTCTGCAGCAAAGAAACAACGAATAAAAGATGATGTCCTGATGATGGACAGAACCTTCACACATAAAGGGAATATTTTCATAGCAAATCTGATTCATATCATACTGATATTTGATCAGGCTTTTGATTGATGTGTGGTTTACTGTACAGATGGGGGGCAAAGAGTCCAGCTGTTAAATTAAATCATTATTAATAAAATAAAGGGGTGTACCAATTTATTTCCTTTAATGTTGCTGTGCCTTTATTGGCCGTATGTCTCACTTGAGCAGTAATCCCTCATCAACATTTACTGTACTCTATTTTTGTCATACAACATGCTGTCACAGTTTTAACATACTGTAAGCATACCACCTGATACCACTTTCCTGTCATTTATATTGCAGTGAATCTTAAGCAATATTTAAAGGATATTGTTTTCGCTGTAGGAAAATGGCTGACTGTTACTATATTTTTTCTGTAATTAGAAGATAACATGTTTTGGCATGGGAACAGTTTGGGTTTTTTGAAGTGGGTTTGTATGAGGTACTTATCGATAGTGAGTGTAATACCTACAGTAGATGGGGGTCGGCACGCAGCCAGTTTGGAGAGCTGCTCTGCCACAGACGCTCGGCTCCATATTGTTGCGAAGGGGGATCAAAAGTAAGTTCTACCTGAAAAAATCTACATCACTCTAAGTGTCTGCTATATAAGTGAAATTCTCACCGCTTTACCGTGCTGTCACACAGCCCTTTCCTTTGGCACTACATCGTCTCAACCACGGAACTTCGCAGTGCACTGCATTACGTCGCACGTAAATCAGCTGTGCTGCCGGTAAGAAACTGCTATTGCTGGATGAGACTACAAGCATTTCAACGATGATACATGCTTGCGTTTTTCCCAGGCGGTTCTAACAAACAAGTGTCTAAGTCACCATATATGTTCCACTGTATGATATTGGCCTTCGACATCTGTGGCTAGTTGCACTGAATATAGACATCAAAACGATTGAGACAGCTCTGCGGTCGCAGTGTTTATTTTTCTGAAGAGGATTATGTTCAACCATGGCTACATAGACAATCCTTACCATTCGGGCACAGGTAAGGTTGTGCAATACAACATCAGGAGTTGTAGGCTACACATACCAAAGTAAACGAATGGCCGTGGTGTTTGTGTTGTGTCATCTTAGTTTGCTGATACAAAGAGCTAGCACAAGTACTCTATGTTGATAAAGAAAAAGTGGCTTGAAACTTTAGTTGTCTAATAATCGTTATGCAGTAAAATGTAGTGAGAACTAAAAACTCACTTTGAAGACAAACTGTCATTAAGCCCTTCTGGTCTGGGATGTTCACTTTATCTCTGGAAAACTGAACAGGGTCCACAAGATACCAGCTGTCAATAAGGAAGGCGCTGCTATCCTCGGAGTTCTGTTGTAACCAAACCCCACACAGCAGTAGCTCTCTGGGTCCGTGGGCTCACACTTTCTGCATCTGCTCCAGGTAACTTGGGCCCTCTCTCGGCCTCCAGCTCGGCCTCTAGTTTAGACAGAAGTTTTCCCTTTGTCTCTCTCTCTTTCAACCCGTTCAGTCTCCATTCTTCTTCTGTATACTCCAGTTCATATCCTCTTGCCTCCACAGTGAACGGGATTTCTTCGTCGCTGTCATAATCGCTCATTTTTATGTTCTTGCATTTGTTGTCTCTTCAATAAACTGCTTGAACTATGACCTAATCAGCTGATTTACGAGCGGATAATACAGCGAAGCAGCACAGATGTGTAGGAATACGGAAGTCCCGCAGTTGAGAAAATGTAGTGCCAAAGGAAAGGTCTGACAGCATGGTAAGTTGTGATAAAACTGATATTGATGTTTTTAAATCGAACTTTTTTTGGCAGTTAAAATACGTGATACCGTTGATCCCCATTCACAACAATACAGAGCTGAGTGTCTGTGGCGGAGCAGCTGTCTGCTTCTCCAAATTGCCTGCATGCCATCCGCCATCGATAAGTACCTCATACAAAAAAACTAAACTATCCCTTTAGTAAAAAAAAAATTCTGTATTCACTAAATTTGCATTGTTCTGTATTGTTCTAATAACAGTGGTTTGGACCCTCCATAACATGGATATTCTTTATTCCTTTGAATTGGTGAGCTGTATCTTTGAAGCTACCCATTTGCTTAATTGAATTAGGTTTCCATATTTTAGGTGACTTTTATCATAAGCCACTCGTAGTTATTTGTATCACATCCCTGGCTGAACGTCTGCAACAAGCACTCTGTGAAGTCCTCAGAGGACTTTGTGTCGACCAGAATGAACATCTTAAGGCAATATGGCTTTCTGTTCTACAGCAGCAGAGGTTCACCACTAGATCCTTAGCAGAGGTTGTGGGTGTCACTTGTCCATCACATTAACATTCCACAGGCACATAATTCAGTTTAAACTGTGACCTGTGGTTCAAGGAAATCAGCGAGTCATGCACTTCCTCGCAGCCTTTACCTCCTTGCAGTCTTTTTGCAGTCAGACATTGTGCAAAACTGAATGTCAAATCAGATGAATATGTGAACTACATTTTATGTCGCTTCTACTATGGGGAATCTACCCCTTCCATTTTTTTTCATGCTGAAGGGGCGCATGGAGTGCAGGTCATAAAACCTCCATGCTCACCCCAGCTAGTTGGCATTATACATGGCGGCTCACATTGCCTATGCACAGGGCTGCCACTGCTGGTCGGAGCTAAAAAATACAATGACAACTTTTAAAGTAATGTTAATTCATACCGCTGACAGAAATTTGCACCTGTTACCATGAGAGGAGGTCTGAGAGGAGACTATAATAAGAACACTTCACTTCAAGATTGGAATGTTCACACCACTGTAATGTGAGGATGTTAGACTGGCTGTACTTTGGATTATGTATAATGTTTGCTTGAATTTACATAAACTGTGATCCTGAGCTCATACTCTTTTTTTTGTAGATAGAGCGACACAGTTCTGTTACTGTCAACAAAATGCAAAGCAACAAACACTTACTACTTTACTTTGACATACAACTATGACAATGAGGCTAGGCAAATGTCGGGGAGTTATTGTTTTGTGAAGTAGTGTCTGTGTTTTTGCTTGATTAGTCATCTACAGGTGATGACCACAGAGAGGTGGTTTGGCGGGATGATTGTGGGACTCCATAGCTTTATTGGAATGTTTTTAGAAAGATGCTTTTATTTAACTCAACTACTTTTTAAATGTAAATGACTTTTCTGACAACATTCAATCTGCCTCAGGACAGACACAGCTCCAATGAAATGACACTTGTCTAAATGACAACTCGGGAAAAATGTCAGGCTATCCGCTACGGTCCTCAGTCAGTTCAGGTTATATCTAGAAATCATGGGCTATGTTTTTGTCATTGGCATTTGTGAATCCGAGACGATCAAGCCATGCAGAGCTCCCGAGGGTTCAATTCTTGAGCCTCTAATATTCAGGGGTAACTGAAGGAGGAGGAAAGACACTGACAAGGAGGGACACACTGGGCAAATAATAACCAGTTTAAAATAACTCTACAGTTCTACAGCAACAAGAAATATGGTTTCTCTTAATGGCAGAAAACAGAAAAACAAATAAATATCATATTATTCACTTTACAGTGTTAACATAAACTGAATTAATATGCTCCTATATTTAGATATGATTGTTTGAATTATTGTGCATTTTATACAGAGAAACAAGATGAACTCCAAGAAAACAGAAACCAATGATGCTCTATCGAGTCTGCTGTAAATTGGGTTGGAAATCGGGGACAAGAATACCAATATCATATGAGGCATATGAACCATCAGTTAAATGTATTATTAAATTCCTATATTTTACTGGTCTTTCCCATCAGTGTGATTTATTTCAATGGAAATGTGTTTGCTTTGGTGTACCTTTCTAGGTTGCAAGCAGTCACTGTGAAAAATGAATGTCGGTTTGTGAAAAATCAAAACACATTGGTCCTAAACCCTCTGCAATCAGATTCCCCTGCTTATCTCCTCAGGGGCATGTGGAAGGGTTTCTCTCTATATGGCAGCGTGAAACTGTTCTTCAGGGGGCTGCGGTGCACACTGAGCCATTACTAACACTGGCACAGTCAGCTCTGTGTCATTGTATAAATCAGAAGTCCTGGCCACAGGTGGCCCATAGATCACACAGTCACACCATGGTGTCAGGCAGAAACAGCGGATGTGCACACCACATGCCTTGCCTCCAAAGAGGAAATCAATCACCTGGAGTGTCTGGTCTGCCAGCACCACCTCCACTTAGCCTCAGTGCCCACTGCACTGTGCCACCTACACCACATTAACAGCCATAAAGGGACATACCCTCTTTCTGCTTCCTTTGTGCTACCAATCAGCACCAATGGTTTCTTAACCCAGTGAGTTTTTGAGTTGATTTCTAAACAATGTTGAACCCTGGCTTAAAGAAAGGATTGGCAGAAGCGGAATGCATTCAGTTGTTTGAGCTGTATGGTTGGTAGCTATGAAATCTATTTACTGCAGAATAGCGAGACTGAGCCTGATGGGCCAAAATTAAAAGAGCATGTAGTGTGAAGATTTTCCATGCACATTTAGGAACTGCATCATCAATAAATCAGTGTGGACAGTGCGAAACTAAAGGGGGTCTAATTATGTTTTCATTCTATGTAGAGTCTGTTTTACACATCTAGGGAAACATTATGTTATCTTATTGAATTAATGTGCAAATTGCTCTGTTTCTTGAATCATGATGGGCATGTCTTCCCCTGTGACCTCATCTTCAAACTCTAGACTACTCAGTGGAACATGAGCCCTATTTGCACTTCTAGCCATTACTAGGCTTGTACAGTTTTAAGAGAAATTGATATGGTTGGGTTGGCATTGGATTAGTGAATGATGTTTTGATTTTGCCGTCAGGAAAAGGAAGGCACTAAATAAGACCAACCAATAGACCCTCAAGTCCAATGAGCTGTCACAAATCTTAAGGTGGTTTCACAATCAATATATATTAAATAGGTGTTTCACAATCCACTCTTTACAGTACGGAAAGTTATGACCTTACTAGTAGTGAGTCTTGCACACTGGATTCAATTCATCTGTTTTTTTCCTGCTCAACCAATCTTACTTATGTTAAGTCATAAAAACTAAAGAAAGAAATGAAAAAAAAATCCTGTTGCCCTGTTTTTCTTCACAAATATCTAGTTATGCTGAAATAACAGTCTACGAGTTGTTGGTACATGACTTTTTCTTCCATTCTCTCTGACCTTACTATAATGTTGCGTCGTCACTGTGTCTCTGGCTGTTTGTGTGAGTGTGTCTTGGTGTGTACGTGTCTCACCTGTATGAGGCGTCCCTGCTCCGTCTGCAGTGTGTTAAGGTCTTGCCCCAGGCTGCCCTGCCCCCTGCGTAAGGATTCATAGTCCATTTTCAACTGCCCCGCGTGGGCTGAAAGCTTGGCTACCTCCTCAGCCAGACTGACTAGAAGAGCTCGATCCTGGCCTTTCACTGACTTCAGGTCAGAGTCGTGGTCGGTTAGTGAGTGGAGCAGTGATGTCTGCACGCCCTCCAGGCGCAAAAAGTTACTGTTGTAGTCAGGACAGTTGGGGTCGATGAAGATATTGATGCGAGATCCATCGCCTCTCTCAACAGTGACCAGCGCATTGGCTTCATCCTGATTGGTAGAGATGTGGGGTAGGCCATCGGACATGGGTGGGGCCTGGTAGTGATTCATAAAAAGGATGGTGCCAGTTACAGTGACAGCCAGCAATACAGCCACGAAGAGCAAGATAGTGCAAAGCAGGTAGCTGCAGCTCATCCTCTGCAAGTAGGAAGGAAGAAGGGAGGAAGGGAATAAGGAAGGAAGAGAAAAAGTAGGTGTTAGGATCACAGTTGTTAGAACACTATAAATGATGGCAAAACACATGCCTTATTCAAAATGAAATGACTGTCATCACTGGGGATATTTTGAATGCCAGATGCTATGTACTTGTTTTGAATGATTTATGTAGCAACATAATGTAGATTCCTTCAACCGTCAGTCCTCTTGAAAATCAAAATTCTCTAAAACTAAGGAAAAGCCAAACCCAGTATGTCAGTAGGGTAGCTGTGGTGCAGTAGAGGGGGGATGCTAGCCTAAGACACTTCTGGCCAACACGTGGTCAAGGCACCGATGTTCCATGCTTCCATTTCTGAGACAGGAAGAAAAATAACAAAACCCTCAAACAATGGTAGCCTGAAAGGGAAAGTAAAACAAAAGTCACTCCGACAGCAAATAGAATGTAAATGAATGAAGAGGGAGTAGAATCATCTCAGAGGAAAAAGGCAGACCTCTAACGGTAACATAGTCTCCATTAACTGGACTATAAAAGGCCTGTATGATGGCCCTTTATGATCCAGGTCCATTTTTCCACTCAGGTCAAGAGAACCAGCAATGGATCAGGGAGAGCAATATGGCCCACCTATGCATATTTAACATTGCCTAGCTCCCCCATATCTTCCACCAAATGAATCAGCATCTGATCTCTTACTGATTTTCTACACAGGAGGATGTTCTCTCTGTGAGAATATGTGGGCAGGAGTGTGTGTTTGTTGTCTGTTTGTATGTGAAAGTGTGAGTGACTGCAAGCTCATTAATATGTAAATTGGCTGTACAAGCACAGTGAAGCACACTAATAGACAGCTAATGGTCTGCTTTTCGAGAGGTTTATGGTTTCTTTAATGTGAAGAAAATCAATTGTGTTGTTCAGGAAATACTCCTATCCACTGTGTTTATGCACAGTCTTTGGGTAGAAGAAATAAAAAAGTTGTAACTCCCTCGACAACTTGCCCATGTGGAGGCCGGAAATGTGGGCTCTGTGGACAACAAATGTGCATAGGATACACAATGTGGGAACCATCAAAATGATTAGCCCACATCGTGTTTGTCTGTTTGAACAGAAAGGGTCCTATTTGAAATCTGAGGATGATTTCTAACATGGGCCTCGATTGTAGGTTGAATAAAGTAAATGCACACAAAAGGAGTTCATGTGGGCCCTGAGGATGGTTTTCTCACTTCGGCCCCATTTGTACCCCCCCTGGCTTCATTCACAACGCACATAGCCAGACACATATGGGGCCTGCAGCCAGTGGGCAAATTTTGCTGGGCCTGGTGAGTCCCTGCTGGATGCCTATGCTTGATTGCTTCACAAAAAAATAAGATTTTAGCAGTGATCTTAAAAAAAAAAATCTATCCCACAAGACAAACAAAAAGCAAACATGGACTTGGTGAAAAAGACAATAAATAAATTTGGTAGATTGTTATATTTTCCAAAGCTTAAAATGTACGTATGGGTAAACAAAACCATTTTTGAGAAGGTGACTGGAAAATTACTACTTTCATCGCACATGTCTATATTGTTGATTTTATATTTTTACTCCTGAAATATAAAAAGCCCTTTTGGCAGGATCTACTGAGTACATTGATTAAATGAATGCATTATTGTTTTTCTGCGGAAGCCAACTTTACCGTGGCCACTGTTTTCCGGACACCGCTGGCACGTATGGAAGCACTGTCATTGCAGACTGCCCCGAGGCTCTATTTGTCCAAATGGGTTGGAAGCTGTGTACACATGTATGCACACACACACACACGCACACACACAATATACTCACACACACAAACATGTACTCCACACAGACGCTATACACAACATGCACTAATATTACTTACATTTGCACATATGCGCATGCGCACACACACACACACACACACACACACACACACACACACACACACACACACTTGCGCACACACATTTGCACATAGCGCTTTCTGCCATATACTTGCAACAGACAGGCAAGCACATGCACATATTGCACATGAAAAAATTGGAGCATTGCTTTGTCAGAACCTTCCCACTTCTTCTTGTTT
This sequence comes from Coreoperca whiteheadi, assembly GCA_011952105.1. NCBI lineage: Eukaryota > Metazoa > Chordata > Actinopteri > Centrarchiformes > Sinipercidae > Coreoperca > Coreoperca whiteheadi. The sequence goes on along the minus strand of CM022482.1, from coordinate 20,589,931 downwards.
TTACACCCAAATACATCATCACAGTAAAGAGCTCCAGGGGAGTACTGCCGCACATACATTTTTTTTTTTGTCTCCTTCCTCTAACTCTACGTGTGGACCCTGACTGCACTATGAAATCTCTTTTTGCATGTCAAACAATGTTTTTAGTTTTTATCCCCCCCTGTGTGTTTGATTGCAGGTGCAGCTGAGTGATTGTGACTGTGTGACTGGGCTTGGCTGTGTGTGTGTTTGGCAGGGTGTCTGTGCTGTACATAATGTGTATAATGGCCTCATGCTGCAGAATGGCAGCAATGTAACATTAGAATAGTTTCACTGAGATCTATCGCCAGCGGGCCAAGACATCAGTGGAAGCCATCATCGGCACTGCACTAAATATTCATTGCTAGCATACTGATTGTTAACTTAACATGGAGAAGATATACGATGGCCCCCTTTTTGCTGAGAGCGAGACACACACAGAGTTGACAGACATCTACACACTCAAAAATACACATACAGGAGCAGTGAATTTTTGTAATGAAACTTTTCACAGATATACAACAACAGGCACATAATGATCTCTTCAGATGTTAACCTTTTAAGCCGCAAGGTAAAAAGCAGTTTCTGATAGTTGAAGGTATCAACTTGTACCAATAATGCAGCCTAAAGGGAAGTAATGACAGTTGAGGTAGCATTTTGATTGTGGCACCTGGGTGGCATAGGGGAAAAAGCATGTGGCTAATGATTATTTCTGTTGTTTATAGGTACATTTTGGTCACTTGGGATACAAAATTGTACTTGTGAAGGTACAAATGGTAGGGGTACAAAAATGGATATACAAGAAAAGGTTCCAAAAATGTAATTGTATGAAGGAACTGGTCCAGCTCAAGCTGGGTACAATTCTACTTTTTTCTGATGCCAGACTGACATGAAGTCAGAGTGACTGAATTGAAGTAGGAAAAGGTCAGCATGACAATAAGGAGTGGAGGTTTTGCTCCTGCCTTATTTATTTTTTTCCTGATGGTCAATAAGAATAACACACAACAGCAACCTGTTTCACGTCCCAACGGAATACACAACCTCTCAAACTGCTCAAAGATCAAGAGTTGTAGTGGGGTAATGACGCCGAGAATGGGACGCAGACAGCCTCTTAACACACTTGTTTTTGCAAATGAGTCTCTCAATCTCGCAGCAGGAGCCCACTCTGTAATTAGTGGCTGACTTTCAGATCCTCTCCTGTCTCTACTCAAGCCACACCACAGGATTTGAGAGGACAACAGGGGAATTCTCATGGATAGATAGAAAAGGAGAGGCAGAGAATGAGAGAGAATTCCTCTCTATGAAAATGATGTCCTCCCACGCAGGAGTATTGGCAGACAGTTCTTGGACAAAAGTCTTTGTCTGCTCATTAGATAAGCAGGAAACCAGCACGAGTCTTGCAAGCTTTCACTCTTTTCCTTTCCCTTCTCAAACACAAATACATACACACACTCTATATACTGACACCATGTTGATACTACCCAACTAACTCACACAGAAGGGCACAGACATCTTTAAATGCTGAATTGGCACACATATGCATAGCAACTCACAATTTTAAAAAGAGGGATTTTCACCCACTCCATTTCCATTTCATTCACCTGCAGCTTGAATAACACTTTCACATCAGTATTCAATACATAGCTTCTTCCCAAATTCTGCCATGCAATCACGCTCCTTTTCCTGGCGCAGCCATGATCACTCCGCTCAGTTCAAAGATTCTGCAGGGCCTAATCCCATCTAATTCTTGTGTGTTTGGGTACTTGAGCTGAGGTTGTGCCATCGCTACTGCTTGGTAGCAAAATGTAATGTGTAATATGCAATAATCCTTCGCACTGCCATCACCAAAGCAGGGAGAAAGAGGATTGTGATGAAAATCGTCGTCTTGTTCATCCCTTCTGCAGGTGAACAAGTCACTATTCATAGTGTGCCCCTGTTTTTACTGGAAGGAAAGTGGTGGACAAGAGGACATACAGTATTTAAATGGAGCAGTAAAAGGATATTGTATACTGGACACTGCTTTTCATCAGTTTGAAACATTTCCAGTCATCCACTTCTATCCTGTTCAATGTTTGCTGGAACCTATACCATCCTGCAATATACAGTTGAACAGTTATTCCAGGAAAATCTAATTCAAACTCTGATTTAGAACCGAAACAATTAGTCAATTATTCAGTTGGATGATCAACAAAAAATGAATCAGCAACAGTCTTTATAATAATTGTTATAATTCCTTTAGTCATTTTTCAAGCATATATGCCAGCAACTCACTAGTCCCTTCTTCTCGCATGTGAATATTTGCTGTTCTTCTTAGTCTTCTAATATATTAAATGGAATATCTTTGGGTTTTGGACTTTTAGTCAGTCCAAACAAGGCATTTGAAGATGTCGCCTTGAGATCTCGGAAAACATGATAGACATTTTTTTATATTTTCACTGTCATTTTAGAGACTATTTGATTTATTGAGAAAAATAATCAGTAGATGAATTGACAATGAAAAAAAATTGTTAGTCACCGCCCTACACTGATTTAAGAAGTGTTACTAATGGGGAATAAGTTGATGTAATCTCAGTCAGAGAAAAAGATATGTTCAAAAGGATAATACAGTACATTTTTTGTTCAAAATAAAATGTTTTAACTATTTTTAAACGATTTTAATTTTAACAGTATGACACATTCATTACAATACAGCCCCTAGTGTTGCTGTCACTAGTAATGTAATTCTGATACAACCCATGAAACAAAAGCATATTTAGGTGTGTGCGTGCATGCGTATTTCCCTTCCTGTGCATGAACACAGTACGTTGGGTGACAGGGCCTTACCTTGGCCGGGGTCTCCCTGGCAGTTTCTGAGTCTGACCAGCGATGTTTGAGCTGGGAGGAGCTGGGCACACACTCACAGAACGTCTGCATGGGACAAACAGACAGGGCCACCAGTGTTGGCGTTTGTTCAAGTCACATGTGCATTAAAGCATGCAAGCACATGCGCACAAACACATGCACACACGCAAGCATGCACAAATACACACAGAGAGACAAAGGTTTAGGATCTGTACTCAAATAACTGAAAAATATAAGTACTGGGTGCCGTTTCTAAGCCAAACCCTCAAATCTAATATAAATATAAAATATAAATAATTGTTATGAGATAAATGACACTGGCGCTGATAAACTCCAACCACCTGAGCACATAACTGCACGCTGACATAGACCGATCTGAACAGGCATTTGTACATCTCAAAGGCACTGAGTTCAATAGTTTATGACAAGCTCAATACGTCTTCCTAGAGATGGCTTTGCAAGATCCTCAATGCACTGAGTTTCCTCCTACTCCAAAAAAAAATAAAAAGAACGAAAACGAGCATTTGAATGTGAGTGGGATGCAAGCATTCACATATGAAGGTAAATGTGGGTATTTGTATACAATATCTGAACATTATATGCTTCACTGTATGTTCCTGTTTGTGCTTGTGTGTCTGATATAGTTCTGGCTGCTGCACAGATAAAAGCGTAGTAACTATGAAAGTGGGGACTTCCTAACTGCACATCATTCCATGACCTTAAACACCTCTGCCCCCACTGTGGAGTTGCTCAATTAGCCTGCGACAACAACACCAACACAAACACACACGCATGTGGGCACACATGCACACACAAGTGCCTACTTAAGAACGGAAGCAGCAAACATTTCATTTAACAATACGAGCCTGGTGTCATAAACCAGTATGTATTAGAGGGTGACACAGGAGTGGATTTTCACTCCTGTCCCACCCCACTCCCACAAAAATACTCCTGTCCCATCCCAATCCTATAACAGAGTTAAAAAATAGAATAGATTAGAACTGCATATTTATATATAAAAACCTGTGACCCGCAGGATTCCCGAAAAAATGTCCCGAATGTAAGTCACTGGGATTAAACATGCTCTTTACTCTGGTATCAGCAGCTAAATGCTCAACTTTCTGCACCCAGCTAACAGCTTTTGTCTGACTGCCGCCATGTAGTATACAATGACTTGTTAATATCAAAAATTATTGCCGGTTTAACTATGACTGGACATGCAAATGTGTGTGTATGTGTGTGTGCACGCATGTAGTTCTGTAGCAGTGGTTGTCTTTGTGCATGTTTTGTCAGTTGCAAGTGAGTGTGAATGGCTGTGTATGCAGGTCATACAGTCACTGTTATGACGGCTGACCAATAGTTCACCCTTTTGCTCCAAGCATTCTCTTCCAATGTGTAAGACAGCAAGAGAGGGAAAAAAGGAGGCAGCAAGTGAAAAAAAAAAGAAAGGCGGGGGGTATGGTGGAGGGAGATTTGGCAGAGGTGTTCTGAATTCTAATGAGCAGCCTAGGGTCAGCGATAGAAATCTATGTCTGTTCTGCCTAAAACATTGCAGCTGTCTGTGCTTGCAGTACACAGAGGAGCTACAGAGCTACCATTACTAAATGAACACAGACGCCACAGTGATGTGGCTATACAAACTAACAAGTCAGCTACACAGTGAAGTAAACTGGAATGAATTTGTATGTTAAAAAGCCACTAATCAAAATCGGTGCATGCACTTTATACTGTTGCACAAGTTCCCAGGTGTGCGTGTCCACCAATACAGATCTGGACACAAAGGTGTGCTCCCGCTTTGTTGAAGGCAGGCCAAGAGGTAGAAAAACATACACACACACTCGCACATGAACACATGCACGCGCACACAGAACAAAGGTTGTGTGTTGCAGCAGCAGCGCACTCAGATCCCTGACACAGTCTTCCCATTACACTGAGCAGCATGTATCAGAGCTTTAGGTTGCTCATCCCCCTGCCTGCTAATGCTCACATTGGGGTTCTTTGCTGCCTGTGCACGCAAACATGCACGCACACACTCACAGTGACATGCCAATATCCGTGGGGCTTCTTGTTGGCAGTGGTCCCAGTGTGGGCATGACTGCTTGGCAGTGTTTGTCTAGTCCTAATCTGACTCCACAAGCTCCACCAGCGGAGAGGATTTACACTTAATAGAATATTTGGGATTTTTATTGGTTGGACCTTACACGCAGAATCCTATCTGATGAGCCACGTCTTAGAAGACAGGAAGGGCTCAGACTTATCCTGGGTGTGACTGAATGTGTACGTGCACTCTTTTTGAATGAGTGTACCTACGTGTTTGCATGAGTCTTCAAGGCAAGAATCCCAGCACTATCGAAGAATATTTGAATAGTTTGAATGTGTTGTTCTTGGAATATATTTGCTCAATTTGCTGAATACCTTTGTGGGTGTGTGTGTGTGTGTGTGTGTGTGTGTGTGTGTGTGTGTGTGTGACAGCAAGGTGTGTTTCTCACTAAGCCGATGGAGTGGAAGAGGCTTTGCATATATTCACTTCTGGGCTTACTGATCATTTAACAGGACTTGCAGACTGCTAAATGAGGGGACAGAGACTGACAGAATGATGAAAAACGGAGTAAAAAAGGGGGAGCAGGAAGCAGAATAAAATGCACAAGGACATTGTGTCATAGTTGCGAAGGCAATTACACAGTTCATTGGTGTTACATATAAGAGATTATCTTGTTAAGTGTGTATCATCTGTAGACATTGCTATGCTTTCTCAAAGCCACAAAGGAGAAGGGTTAACAGTGAATGAATGAATGGATGGATGAATGAATAGAGTCACAATGTGACATGCTGACAGAATAAACTTCGCCTGCCATTAGGAGTTAAGAAGCCATTCAGATAAATGATGGAACATCTTTAAATTCTTTAAATGCTTTATCTTATGCTGACAATGCAATGTGATTACTCAACACAGACATGCTGATGACTAATTTTATGAACCTATGGCATGCTTTGTATTTACAAAAAAATGTCTGTTGTCCTAAAATAAAATCCAATTCATCTCCTTTGAAATATATTCATATAAGACAGAACAATGATTCTACATCAGTAACAATATTAAGGTGTAACATGTTGTTGGATACCGCCAAATCAGGACTACGTAGCACATAAAGATGGGGCTATTTAGAAGTGAGTGTTAATGTTCTTTGAATTTAACAATGAAAATATTTCATTATTCATGAACTAATGAACTATTCTCAATAAGAAGTCAGTACTTGTAAATTGAGTCGGATGGTGTGCTACTTCACTTGAGGGGGACACAAAAATAGTAACTAATATGAGAACTAAGTATCAGGAAGTAATAATTAATTATTGGTTATGTGCTTTTTAGCAGCTGATAGTTAATCTGGAATGGTTCATTTAGGAGGTGGTAAGTATGCAGATTCACAGATATTTAGAAACTATATATAGAAAATCATTAGATACCGGATTATTAATATAACGCTATTCTCAAGTAACTTGTCGTTATCTACAATAGTCCTTCACTCAGGATTATCCAAGCTCCTTATTTGCTATTTATTGATTAGCATTTAGTGCCTGATGTGTTTCAAGATTCTGTGTGCCTTATTGGAAAGTTTCTGTTTAGCCATTTAGCCAAGATGTTGTAAACCAAACTACGTTGCAGAAGAGCAGTTATGTGTTAGGTGCGGGGGTTGGGTGGGTGATTAGATTGGTGGATGAATGCTTTCAAAACTGATATTCAAAGGTTATGCCTCAAATTTAATACTAGTGGTTACCATTAACATTAACATTCCCCAAAAACCTCAAAATGTGCATTAGATATAGTTAAAAAAAAAAAAAAAGATCAACATTTAACTGATGAAAGAGACATTTAGGACAACGCAGTTTAGACATCTTGATATTACAACTTTCCCCACGTCCTTCATGAAACAAAATGGAATTCAAAGAACACTGGCAAACAGAAGATTGTTGCATGGACTGCTGAATATGATAAAAGAGGTGTTTACTTTGCCAGCCTCTATATTCTGTTCTGCAGACCACAGCCATTTGGGTCTGGCTGTTTTAGAGGACACTGCCACTGTGAATGTGATGGGCAGTATCGCAGCTTTTACAGACTTCAAAGGGCCGATTCCCTGCGCAGCTGATGGCCGATGACAGTGCTGGACACTTTTTTGGATTACTTAGCCACTGGCACATAGATAATGGTTATACAGGAGGGACACTGCTGTGATTTGGTAACAATACACGCGGTAACATGAAACATCCTATAATGGCAGATCCATCACAGATCTATTTGTAATGCCTTCTGTCCAAATTATATTTATATTTAATTTTCAGTTTGCTAAACAGAGTGAATAAGAGCTGTCCATGAGTGTTTTAATGAAGCTATTTTTATCAGTTTCTACATTTCTTCTCCTTCTGCAGATTGGTTACATCTGCTCTGAGATCAGCGATTTCAGAGGTGTAAACAAAATATTCTTTCACAGACCTTACCAAGACTGCCCTCTGGCCAAAAGAAAACAAACAAACACATCTAAACACGCCACAAATGGAACAGATTGTCAGTTAAGAGACCTACATTGGAGAGAAATGCACTAAGTGAGCTGATGCTTACAGTTTGTGTTGTAAACTTAAGGGTCCTATTGTTTTGTATACAGCGTTGTATTTTTATATTAACTAATCTAAAATCCAAAAAGATATATGCAGTAAGTGGCACTGTATTTGTATTATGACCTCAGCTCCATTGGCTGAAGTAGCTCAAGGAAAAATGTCATGGATTTAGTTTTCTCACTTTTTGTTTAGCATATCTATATGAATCTGAATGTCTTCTGTGTGTCGACGTGTCCCCGAGTACAACATAAACTGCGTGCACTCACAAAACCCAATTAACTGCATCAGCTAAAACGGATGCATGCAAACACTGAGAGAAATGCTCTTCACCTTCAAAATAAGACAGCATGCTGAGAAAGAAGAGGGAGGAGAGGCCTGCGGGGGACCAGGGAGATGAGTTCAATCCTAAGAGACAAATCACCTGCTCTACCCTCCACTGCTTGTCCTTGGAGCTCACACTGCAATCGGCACACGGGGAGTGAGTCTGTCACCCACTGTCCCTGAGGCGCATGCACACACTGGAATGCAAAAACATATCACTGCAGCTGCTATTATAAAGCACACAATCATCGTGGGGTCAGAATGGCTGCTTTGTGAGCGTGAAGTGAAACGGCAAGATTGAAAGAGGGCTTTCAATATTGCACGGGTGTTGTGGCCTACATTGTTACCTCTCAGGCCACAGATGATCTGAGGCTGCTCCTGCTTGTGCTCCCTTATCTGCTAATGTCCATTCATTAGAGCCTAAATATGACAAGGCTCCAAACACGTGGGCATTTAAAAAGCTCAACCACCCCACCATCCACATATTCTAGTAATTGTTACTGGTACTTTATTTTTATATGCTTTAACTGCCTTTTCCACAGCTACTGCCACCCTGCCATCCCCAGCCATCGGAAGATGAAGGATCTATTTTTGAATTTCCTGTCCTGAGGATTTTATTTCCAGTTTTTCTCTTACTCCAACCATTTTTTTTTTTGTTGAGTTTTCCCCAGTCTTCATAAAGGGCTTGGTCTCAGTCAGGAACTGTTGCTGTTGTGGGCATGATACATTAAATGTGATATTGGGTTATACAAATAAACCTGACTTGTCTTGACTTGAAATTAAACTTTCATGTGCAAGACGCAGGCCAAGTAAGGAGGGTTTGAGTATGACTTGTATAAAATGCCATGAGACTCAGACACATCAGCACACACATACACATCCAGCTGAAATGTATTCTAATGGGGGTTTATAAATGCAAAAGCAGCACTTCTGTGACAGTAGAACAACATTCTTATTGCACTGTGAGGGTCCTTAAGAACAGAATGGCCACCTTGCTGATGCTGCTTCAACACACACCGACAAGGAGATATCTGTGTTAAAGGAACACGCTCATTCTTACATGAAATAGCAAGGAGGTAATTATGATGCTATTCGCTTTACCTTCGTCAGGAATAATCAAAATGATTCTCATCGAGGATGCGTCACATTTTAACTTCACTGGCTTACATCTCTTTCAAGCTCCTTTCCAGTCCCCACTTCAATTTCTCTTTTTGAAATTGTAGGCCACTTACAGTCCTGATTGCAGTTGCAAGCACAGTTAAGTGCACCAGCACAATCTGGCAAGCACAAGATCCACACATTCCTAGACACACAAACACAGTCACACACCTTTTTGTGCTGCACACGCACACACACACACACACACACACACACACACAAAGAGACATGCCATTAAAAGACAAGATGGATCTCCGCCCCAGAGCCTTGCTATTTTAATAGCACTTTGAAAAGAAGGCAGACACTTCCTCTAACTGGCAGAAATGAAGACCCGCCTCTCCTTAATGCATACGTTTGCATACATCACATGTGCAAACCATACAGGTGCTCATAAATAATACATTCACGTTATGGATACTGGTGTCTACGTTTCATGCTACAGCTACCTTACAGAATGACTTATGGTTGCAGCTCAAGTAGCACATCAGGGTGTGTGTAGGTGTGTGTGCATGTGCGTGTGTCTCTATCTGTCTGTCTCTTTTTTTCCATCTATCTGTTTGTGTATGTCTATGTCTGTGACTGTGTTTGTACTCAGGGGATACCCTACATCTTGACAGTTTGACCTTGGCAAAGGGATCAGATTTTGATGCTGATGGTGCGAGACAAATGTGGTGTTTGTTCATTTACTCACCCTGTTAGTGGTGTGTATGTGTGCGCGCGCATGCGTGTGTGTCTCTGTGCAGTGCTTCATTTATGTGAAAAACTGCAAGTATTGTATTAGTGTGTGTGTGCGCGCGTGTGTGTGTGCACATCTGTGGCACTGCGTGACTAAAGGATGTGTTGGTTGAGTGCTATCGAGTGGTAAGTGCCGCGTGTTCACGCTCTCCCTAAGGGGGAGGTTGTGCGGCGGTGGATATTGTCATGGGTTTCTATATGAACCCATCTTTCCTGTCATTCACCCAAGTTGTGGTATCACAAACAAACAAAATACCCTTAACATTTCAAGTGCATGTGTCTCACCTCTCTACGCTGAGAAAGATGGAGCATGAAATAGAAAATGAATATAAAGAAATAAAAGAACTAATTTGTACTCATTCCCTGCACAGCAGGGTAAGAAGACTCTAACAAGGTTCCGTTCATTAAGGTCGATGGGAAGCCATTTTTTTCCTTAAGTCCTAAACCTGACATCCTATCCTTAAAAGTGATGACAATATTGTTTCTGACTGAAGTCTACTTAGCAGTTACGAAGGTACCTAGCATGCCAACAGTGTAGTGCTACTGCTGGTAGTTGCCCTCTTCGTAAATACAACAGCAATTTTCTCAGAAGGGCCTTTACTATAATGCTACATTTCTGTGCAAAATACCTTTCAGAAGCAATGGTCAATGAGTGCTACGTAGAATGGGGCTATTTGCGCATCATGAAAGGGCCTCTTGATGCAGAGTGTGGGGGTTTGATCATTGCTTTTTTTGAGAGGTGGAATCAGCAACAGGGAGGTGTTTATGAAACTTTTAACTGTTGAAAATGAGATAGTTTCAGTCTAAGTGTGAGTAAATGTTTCGTTTTGAAATTATGAAAAGAAAAGAGAGACCAATGTAAAAGGCAACAACTCTTACAGCTAAAAGATAACAACTTTATATATTATAGACATGCCCTAGCAATTGGTCAAAACCTATAAAAATAAGCATCATTCACAAGACACACTGCAATGAGCAAGTGCATAACAGCTGCAAGCACATGTGCACTGCCATTTCATTCCATTTCATTAGGAAAATAATGGAAAGTCACCTTACTGGAAAATATTGATCAAAAAGAGTGCGGAATCAAGTACCAGGCAGATACACATACTATACTCAAGCTTGATGTAGAATGCATGTCTTTGCATGCTTTTCTATTCTTTTCGGTTCACTAAACAGATAATAAACTGTTAATAATAATAATGATAATCTGGCCCTCGTATTTGCAGAAACTCAACTAACCGTTTCACAATGTCAAGTGAAGGCACGTCCAATTCATGTACCTGCCAAATTTGGTGTCACCCTGACTTGGCCCTGGGATTCATTACAGCCCCCCCTCCCCTTTATATGCAGTTGCTCCGACACTGATGGTGAATTATAAAATCAGATTCATGGAGAAATAATGTAGCATATTTTAAAAAAGCTGTTACATTAACAACTGATGAAGGCAGAGTTAATGCCATCCAAATTGTAACCCAGCATGAAGTGCCATACTTGACTTTAACGCTATTGTCCAAATAAGACAAGAACCATGACAGCATTAGCTGGTGGAATACAAAAGAAGTGTAGGAGAGAGAGAAGTAACATGGAGGTACACTTTATTCTGAAAAGCTAAGATCTTAAGTCAACAGTCTGAATCCTCGGGACTCAGGAGCTGGCAAATATGAGAGCAAAAGCAGTGGCTTGCTCTCTGGCTGTTTAGAAAAGAACTGCCACAACTGTCATTTTTTTTCCATGAATGCAGTACGGCAGTGTCAAAGAAAATGTAATCCAAATGAACACTCTGAAGAATGCAAGGACTAAATCAAAGTAGAGTGACTGCATAAATAGACCAGTTGAGTGTGGTTAACCGGTGCAGAAAACATCAGTCACGCGCTGCAAGTAACAGACAAGCTATTTACTATGTTTACCTAAATGGAACTACACGTATATAATAACTCAAACTAACTTCGTGTCTAACTTGCCACAAATGTGTAGGTGCATACGTTAGGGGGTAAAAATAAGCTTTTTTTTTTTCTCCCGGCATTAAAACAACACCATCAGAAGAGCAGCTAAGCGAAACGAGTCGTAATGTGAGATCCTATAAAGCTGTACTAGATTCAAGATGGTAAGGGATTGGATTTGTGTGGATTCATAGAGTTGAGTAAAGTTGCAAATGGGAAATCAATGTACTATCAAACTTTTCATGGCACAAACCTGCATTGTGTGTCATTTTGACTAGTCAACACATTTCCCCCAAATCATAGGCAAACACTATGCCAATACTACACTGGTCTCAAAGCAACAGTAAGTGATGATGATAAACATGTTTATATGGTAGGCCCGTTCTAAAAATGTGGAAACGTTAAAAGGAAGACACACAAGAACTCAATTAATGCAGTCTTGTGCTGACAATTCCTCTGGAGTTATGAGATTAAACCACTTCATTAGTGTCTCGAGAGACAACAGACAAGAGATGAGAAAGGCAGAGCTTGGGGAGAGAGGAATGGGGAGAAAGAAAGAGTAAGAGCATGCTTTGTTAGTGTTCGAAAGAGACACTTTCAAGGCAGTAATTATGACGCAGAAGAAGAAATTATTTTCCAAGAATGCCAGAGGGCTCCAAGTGTCTCCTAATAGTGATGGGTGACAATCTAATAGACCATAGATGTAAGTAGTGCATGGGGCTTAATTGGTGTTTAAACATAAGTAGCTTGTCTGAACACATCCAGGCTCTTTCCTAAATGTGTCGGCAGTGCCCCCACCCTGTGATCCTGCCTGGCATGATGTGACAAATTTGATCAGAGAAAAGCAGTGTCGCTGTGCATCTCACACAATCTGACAGCTTGCAGTAATAAGCCCGAGGTATCCTGAGTGTTTTAAAAACTGGTTAAGCTGTCACGTTTCGCACTTCCCCAGGGAGCCTCAAACTGTTTCACACCAAATCCACAGTTAGAAGGAGAGACTCAATCTGAATAGAGATTGCCACGGGTAACTTGGGGATGTTTTGGTGCCGGTGGCACCATGTGTCTACATTATGAAAATGAGTAGCCTAAGTAAGAAGTAAGAAGTTGTTGAGAAGAAAAGAATAGATTATAAGAATCAAAGCTGTTTTACCTGATATTAATCAGGTGAATAACTATTCCACATTAATTAGCAGTGATTTTGCCATTCCGGCTTTAAAGGATGGTAAAACAGCGGAGAGAGGTATCTCACTCCAAATGACTTTTCTCACATGGGCCAAAGTGACAGAATAAATGATCCACTATAATGGATAAACCACTTTGCACCTTGTTGCTGCTTTTCCCAGGGTACTAGTGTGAACACGGCTTTATGGGAAATGAAGCATTCTCTGTATAAGTCCTGCGGGAGAACTGCAGTGATGAGTTAAAATGTCTGGACTCCTAATGGAAGGCTTGGCCGTGAGAACAAACCACAAAAGTTTTTCATTTCTTTTCTCGAGCCTACTGTCAGCTCACGGTGCGCATTTGCGCACTCTCCCCTCACAGTCATTTCCATTCCTTGCTACTCAGCCAAAAAGTCGATTCAAGAAGCTTAGTATTCTGATTGAAATCATAAATCCATTTTATTCATTTCCAGATTTTCATTTTGCAAGATCTATTATTGAAAAAAATAAGGCTATTGAAAGCTCAATCCACAGTATGCAATGACATTTAGAGTAAGTCACAGCAACAAAGTGATGTAGCTGGTAGCACCAGTACTCTAAGAATATCTGCTTAGAAGCAGAGTGCAGGTGGTGTGACTGTGGCTCATGTGACAGATGCGATAAGCAAGCTGAACTTTATTCTAATAAACGGTGTAGGGGGTTACCTCAAATACACTGATCAGCATTTGACCCATGACCCAGCTCACAGCCAACTTCTAATTGTGACAAGGCACATATGGCAGATAATTATTCTGAATAATCTGTTGCCATGGTGATGGTTGACCCTGATGGCCACCATCTTCATATCCGGCTCTGTGGTTGGAAGCAGTTTTGCCTCTTTGCCCTGTTAAAATGCTGGGGATTAGAGATGTACATTATCACTTTAATCTCCTCTTTAACCCTTTCAATCAGCCTTGTAGCCCCCGCAAAGAGGGGGCCACAGCTGAGCTGCATATGGCCAAGGACTGACATATGTTTTTACTGCTTGTGTGTTTTATGAAAGCCTAATATAAACACAAGATTTCATTCTCTCAGTGGTGCTGTCCTATCTCCGTAATCCACTTCAATCCTCCTCTCCATCAGCCCCCTTTTGTGTCTCTAAGTGTATGCCCATGATATAAATACACCAAGCTACTACTGAGCTCTTACTTGCTCTGTCTCCCCCCTCCAACAGTCATCATCTCCAAAACGGATAAACAAGCCTTTCACTCTTGAGATGTATAAAATAGAATACAAAATTTACTGGTGAGGCATCCCTCCAGATCCCCCCTGAGCTGTGTGAGCATGAAATATGAAATTGCTCTGAGTCATAATTGAGTGGCAACGGCAAGATAATTTGTTTTGAGTCACTTTCAATCTTAACTTTCAAATGTTAAGATTGAAAGTGGCTCAAATCAGTAACAACAGTCAAGAACCCATTACAAAATGCATTAGGTACAAATTACCACTTTAATATGGTAATAATTTACTTTAGAAAACAGCAGGCATTTCTAAAAAAGATGCCACATTTTAACAGTGATACTCATGAATCAGGTTAAGTCAAAGTTTTAAGTGGATTATGACACAAAGATGAGTCACGCACTTTATAAGGAAAATAATGGTAGCAGTAGTATCAACACACAAGATGGGAAAGTAACAATGTGCAATATCATGGAGCTGCGGTCTTTATGTTTGTCAGGTTAGTTTACTGATAGCGTCTGGTCTGAATCCAAGCCACCACCATCTCTGTGACCCCTGACCCATCCTGCTACAGGGTGACAGCAGCTGTCATGCCCCACATACTGGAAAACCACAGCACACAGCAAACACATCTCAGCCATCTAAAATATAAAATATGTCATCGTTTTCTCTGCCAGGCTGGCTGATGACAGACAGGGCATTGACCCTGAGGTGAACAACGTCGGCCTACCAAAACAAAGGTCAGCCGACCAAGATCCCTCCTCTTTCCTCGCTCCGCCCCCACCCCCTCATTCCAAAGCTGTCATCGTCCCATCATCCTTCTCTCCTACATCCACTCCCCTTGACGACCATGCCCCACAGTGCTCAGGAGTTTCTCTCTTCATCTTCAACACATTTGCAATAAATCAATGTGAGCTGAGGGGCTGTAGAAATACTGTGAGTCTGATTGATTTCTTATGTTAGCACATTATAGACGCCTGTGAGGAGCCTGCCAGATTCCATTCCCCAAGTGAAAGAGGCTGAGAGAGAGAGAGAGAGAGCATAAGTTTAACATGCGGGGAGGATTAAAGAAAGGCACTGTATGAACCAAAACAAAGCTGTAGAACAATTTTCAAGATTTGTCAGCGATTATGTGACAATTACTGTTTCTGTCTAGTCACAAATTCAGCGGTGAAAAAAAAAAAGCGGACGCTAAATGAGACAGCTCAGTTTTATAATTTTTCTTTTTACATGTTTCTCCAAGCTGAGCGTCTCTGAAAAATCTCTGGATATCAGACTTTTTTTCTAATACTTTCTCTCACACGCTCTGTAGTCCATCCCCATCTCTTGCAAACTTCATCTATTAGTCATTGCATCTGTGAGGAAGATTTGACTAAAGGTGGCAGACAAATGGCCGAGACTGTGCTGTGCTGACAGGCTCTATAAGGGCTTTTACAATACCAGGCTAATTTATACTGGAACTACAAGTAAAGACCGCGTGACCATAAAGTTTACAGTTAAGATTTCCAATGGAGAGTCAAGATGAAAGTGAGTTAATGCACCATATAGACAGAAAATTGAACTGTTTTGTAAGCAATATTTTAACTTTTGCTCTCAGTGTGCATCCACAAGATTTAACATATCTCACCAACCAAAAAGGATTATAAAAAACACAAGAATGCACAGCTGAAAGGCAAACATGACTCGTTGTAACAACATAAATGAATACTAGCAATGACTGGCTATTCCTATTGACAAAGCATGCTATGATTGAATAATCTTCCAATGATCAAGGTAAAACTGTTTATATGATCATACCCACAAATTTGAATGCTACAATTGTGACTGTATTGTGATTTAATATATACATCTGTCATGCTACTATCAAGCTTTTCTCCTCTTAAATGCCTGAAACAAATCAGGGTACTACTAAAATCCCATATCCTCCAAATTTGTCTATAATGTCCATTCTTTATGTCTATTTACACTCTACTGTTTATTGAAACTTGACAATCCACTTTCAATATTTCTTGTTATTGTTTCATATAGTGCTTCTGAACAGTATATCTTAACCAAGATTTAATGGCACACTAATGGACATTTCTAGATTCCAAATCAAATTTGATACCTCAATTCTGTGACCTCCAGTGTGTTCAAAACGAGTATAAGAGTGAACAGGAAACACAGAAACTGGACAGGCTGTGCCTGGATTTTGATGTGTTATAGAGAAACTGCACTTGACCTTCTTGACTTTATTTTCATCCCATTAAGACACAGAATGGGCTTGGGGAACACAGACGTTACACAGAATGTTTGGGATTATTGACAGTGAGGTACTTACAAAAGAGAGAACAAAGCCCTGTCTTCCATTATTGGCCATTCTTTTTCAAGTTCAGAGAGATTTAAGCTTTTTGTATTCCATTGTATTGTACAGATCCAATTGCAGCACTTGACTATACCACAGATGGTAAGCCAAGTGACTGAACACTGCAGTGTTTGGGCAATATGTTGGCCTGGTTCAAGGATATAATAATGAAAACAACTGCAATCAAATACAACAACAGAACTAAGGCTTTAACAGATTCTACAGAGTTAAATGAAGACCCATCTGACACAATCTCAACAAAACATTAAAAGCCCGACAACTATTGACACTATTATTACCCAGGTATTGTATTACACTGAATAGTATTGTACAGGTGGTCATTATGTCTACCACCTGCATCAACTTAAAGCTAAGTCAGACACAATGTCAGCAAAGAATAATATGCTGCCCCACACTGCCCAATTGATTGTGTTGTAAACTTAATACTCATATTATTATACTCCTCTTTTAGCCATGCTAGCAGCATGACTCTGTTCGTCGGTCGGTCAGTCCACCGCTTTAGTCCAGACTAACATATCTCCACACCTCTTGGAGGGATTGCAATTACATTTGGTTCAGACATTCCTATACCCCCAGAGGATGAATCGTAATACATTTGGTGAGCCTTTAACTTTTCATCTAGCGCCATCATCTGTTTAAAACTTTAAATCATCCAGTACTTTGTATTATGACCATTTACCTTTAAAAGTAATTATATTCCTCAGTCTCACAAGTACTCTATCTTCAGCTCTAATTAGCAAATGTTAGCATATTGACACACTCAACTTAGACGGGGAATATAGCAAACTTTCTATCCACTAAACATCAGCATGTTGGTATTGTCATTGTGAGAATGCAATAGTGCCAGCTCCCTTGTTTTGCCTGTGTCCCTCCCCTTGTGTTTGTTGTGAGTCTCCTGTTGGTATTATGTCCATGTGCGTGTGTGTGTGTGTGTGTGTGTGCGCGCGTGTGTGTGTGTGTGTTTGCTCTTGTTTTACTACATTTGTGGGGCCAAAAAACCAAGGGCCTACTATTCTTATGGGGCCCGACCTCCTTTGTGGGGCCAAAATGCTGGACCCCACAAGTTTAAAGGGTTTTTTGAGGGTTAAGACTTGGTTTTAGGGTAAATGTGGTAAATACAATTAGGTTAAGGTTAGGGTAAGGGTTAGGTTTAGGCATTTAGTTGTGATGGTTAGGTTTAGGGTAAGGGGCTGGGGAATGCATTATGTGAATGACGGGTCCTCACAAAGATAGTGACACACACCTGTGTGTGTGTGTGTGTGAATAGCTGGGCATGGTGCTCCTCCAATCCCCTGACTCACCTGCTTCTCCTGCTACACACCTGAGGCACATCTTCAATCAAGGCTCTGCAGTATATATACCCCCGCTCTTCACTTCAGTATTCACCAGATGGTCAGTTAAACCTTGCGGTAACCACGCAGCCAAACCAAGCACTAGTTACGTAAACTCTGTTTTGTGTGACACTTTGAGTTATTTTGTGATTTTCCTGTGGCCGCGCCTGCCTCTTGGCCACATATTTGCTGCCTGCCAATTCTGCTCTCTGACAATGCTGGGATTCCTCGTGTTCACCACCCTTGTCTGCACCTCCGCTTCACACCAGATCATCGGGACCATCCCCTTTCCCCACTTGTGAACTTAATAAACTCTTTAGCCTATATTCCTCTCTCCGAGTCCCGCATTTGGGTTAAGTCTTCCTGGTGACTTGTGAGCATGTTCGCACACCACCACTACCAAAGTGCAGTCTACACAGAGCCCCTAGCGTTGCTGTACACTCTACAGTAAGAAGCCTACAACAGCACATGTTGTTATTGTTCATCACATCATCGTATATGATTTTTAGAGAGATTAGAGAAAGTACTAGGTTCATTTGCAGTTAGAGGTTAATTATATTCATTAATATAAATAATTGCCAATATATTTATCTAATACTTTTTCCACAATTGACAAAAGAATCCCTATCACACTTTAAATATGCAGATTTTTACTGCGGTTGTCTTTTTCTGTAATGAACTACATTAACTGAGTATGAGTGTGCATGTGTGTCTGGTTTTCTGTGCTTGCACAGAGGTGTCTGTATGCGCTTGTGTTTGTTTCTCTGAGGAATATGTCCTGTTCTCCATCCTGCCAAGTTCCACAACATCAGCAGAAACCACTGGTCTGCAGTACTCTACATTTACATATCCAATCTCATTCAGACTAGGTATTGCCGAGAGGTGCAGAATTTCGCCAGAGGAAACAAGACCATCCAAATATAGTAAATATGAGTTTGTCTACTGCGGCCATAGCAAGGGGTCGGAAACTGCCCTGACATGGGACACAAGTTGAAATGTGCGGAAAACCTAATCTTTTCCTTTCCTGCTAATGAAAAACACAAGCCAGATGGTGTAAGACAGAGCCACTTCCAACAGTTTTGATAAGTCAGATTTTTTTTTTAATGGGCCAAGAACAATAAAATGTTTCTTCCCAAAGATATAATAAATCTAGCCATCTAAGCTAGGAAGAGGATTTTTTTCAACATCAATCCATCTCCTACATTTTTTGATTGATTTAATGTTTGAATAATTTAAAGAGAGGGTTTCGGAATAACAACAAGCCATGGGAGTGAGTCCTACAATTCCTCATTTATTCAAATGTGCCACTTTCCCCCAGCACATCTGAATAATGGCACACAGTCTGCCAGATTGAATTTTTGATGATGAATAAATAATGGATGTTGGTGGATAAGTCTGTTAATATATTAGCCATGAGTTTGTCATAACTGTTTAATAGGAAAGCTGCAATAAATACATCTTTGCATCTCTTTGTGCCTCCCTCTGTCTGGTTCAGAATACTTTTTATGCATCATTTCATTTTTTATCTCTCTCCTACAACTACGCTCATTCCCAATGCTTTTCTCATCCTCTTATCAGTCACCTAACCTCTTTCTTGAAGTTTTTGTCTGTCCCTGCTACGACAGATGTAAAAACAAAGTTTTGTTTGAGTTGAGGGAACATGCTGTCTCTGTCAGTGGGAACTTTTTTGCTATGTACGGATGATACTGAAGATATATGGTTTGTGGTATTAAAAGCAAAGTACCTATCCCTGAATACCTTATATATACAGTAAATAAATATATATATGTGTGTGTGTGTGTGTAGATAATATAAACACACATCTATATGTATATATGCAATGGAAATGATGCAGAGGTTTTTGTTTTTGATACATTCAGTCAATGTGGCATCGCATAATGAGGTAATCTTAAACTTGTTGCATCCAATTCACAGATCAAGAATACTACTTAATAGGGACAACAAGGATTTCTCGGCCTTCATCCTTCTAGTCAATTAATGTTGTTATTAACCTTGAGACACTTGATGGTGCCTGGCCCATAATGATGCTATTATGCTGTCAATGTTAGCTAAAATCAAGTCATTAGCGGGTAAATATATGAAGTCAGTTTGCTGAGGAAATGACTCCATTTGGCTCAGAGGAGAACCAATAATGTGATTCTGGAGAGACTACCAAGTACGAGAGAGTAATGCAGCTCAATCACGGGCGCATTGGCAGTTTAGCACCAAGACAAAAAGGCCCTCAGTACGCTAGCAGCGGAACAGATGCCACACTCTAGCATCACTATTTTAACAATCAGCTCTGGTTAGCCACCAGGCCTTCTCTGTATTCCCACAGTTTTCATTGTGATTGTGTGTTTATGTTGAGTTAAAACAGCATTCTCATCCTCTTCCCTCTATCCTGTAATATTCTTCCGCTCCAGATCCAGTGGCCAGACTGGCTTGATTAAACTTCTCCATTTACCATAAATTATTCACTGGATTTTCAGTCTAATTTATTCACTTATCATTTACTGTTCAGTCGGCATTCTTAGTCAGACACGTAACCTATCACAAAAGGGAACTGTGCTCGTGTGTGCACGTGATTTGTTTTGAGCACTTGCATGCATGAGTGTTTGCAAGCGTTGATTAATGACGAGCCCAGGGAAAAAATGAAAATGAAAAGTCCATTACATTGTGGGAAGTATGTCCCCTTAAAAGTAGGGCCCTAATCTCACATCTCTGTTTGATCAAGACTCTAGCGTCACATGAACGGAGCTCTTTAACTCTTAGATTGAAATCGCCAGGAGGAAATTGGACACTTCTCACTGCAAATATGGAGATAGAGCCCAATCTGTCAGTGGAATGGGCCTGGCTAGTTGTCCATCAAGATGACCGAACTCTGTAACACATGCACACACTGTGTCTCTCTCATCCCTCACTCCACCTCCTTTCCAGCCCACTCTTTTTCCTCCATCTGCACATCTCTCATCTGCCTCTCACAGGTGATTTCCAATACATTTTTAATGACGATTTAGCAGGGAAGTGAATATTAAATTGCAGAATGGTGATATTACAGTCTTCCAGATTAAAACAGTGGGGGGGGCTGTGTTTTTGTTTCACAATCATGACTATTTCTTTCTGAGCAGATATGGAAAACACACACACATCCACACACACAAAGATGCACGAGGGGCTGAATCCTGCAGATGGAAATCTAATGCCTTAGCCTGCCTAGTCTCCCACTCTGCCCCACTCTCTCTCACACTTTTAGCTCTTCTACTGTGAAACCCTGCCCATCAGGTCAGCTTGCTGACACATCTATCAATACATGCTCCGGGAGGTAGAGTATAACCTTGGCCTGCGGGACCTTCCTAATGTTTCCTCCTTTCTGCTTTACTTTCTTCACATCCATTCAAAGGAACAAAGACACAGAAGGAACAGTGTGACCATGTACATTATGCTCGTCAATACATGTCAATACATGTGGGCATACCCGCACACATTCTCACACTCACGCACAAATACGCACTAAAGCATGTGTAGTGCACAAGATCAACACAATTACCAAGAATCACGAATGAACGTACAATTACTTTCTATTACAGCTGTTGTTTTGGATGTGATTGAGCCCTTGGCAATGCTTTGGGGCTTCCGCGATGGGCCTTGTAACTGATCCAAGAGTCGACTTTGGAAAAAGACTGTCTTTCCTCCAACAGCAATGCGTGGTAAATCTGATAACAATTCTTTGTTGGAGGTATGTGGGATTTTGAGCAGCTGGAATATATCTGTGTCATCTTGCAAAGGTACATGTGCCCCCAGCTAGCCTGCTGCCTGCTCAACACTGATCTGGGACCTACCATGATTCATACTTTCCAACCCTCCCGTGTCCTTTCTGTACTGTACTCTGGGTTACTCTTTTGTGTCTCTGCTCTGGCTCTTATTTTTACTCTTCTACTTTTATCGACTGCTTTTATCGACTCCTGTTTTCATTCGTGTTCCTGTCCTTCCTTGCCTCTCCCTCTTTTTCTCTCACGGCCTCCTGACCATCTTGCAGCACCAGAAACCTGATATTGAAATGTCCTGTCCCTTCATGTCAGCAAGAGATGTAGATAGGGAGAAAATGAGAAAAAGGCATATAAGAGCGTGAGGGTCAGATAACAAAGGCGGATAGAGGATGAGCAAGGCCAGAAGCACATGGGACAGCTGTGTCATCTATAACCTTCAGGCTGGTAAAGCCCCTAGCTTCACAGGGCTACAGTACATGCACATGACACAAAATGGCTATATCTGTCTGCAGCAGACACCTAAACAAAATAACATGCTTCTCCATTAAGGCACTAAATCACTTTCTATGTATAAGCACTCTTCACTTACGTAACGACTTTACAGTAATGGCTCGTTACCGCTTTGATCCACCAACACACACACTCCTCTCACACATTCATACCTTCATTCCAACAACAGGCCTACACTCCTGTGAACCACTTAGGTTTTGATCCCACAATTCAACAATACTAGCTATATACAAAGCTTACGTAGTTTATAGATGTACCCAAAGCTGAGAAGAAGATAATGTTGTAATGATAAAAAAGGATCCAAAGAAGAGAGGTGGCTAGAAAAGCATTCGTGTGTGAGGAGAACATGCCCACTGGAAGATGAAAAACACTGAAACGTTAAGGCTTTGACATTCATTATAATGCATGCCAATAAAAGGCAGTGTAATTATGAAGAACAGTACCAAAGTGAAATCAATGATAAAACTGAATAACCCTCCCTCTAGTTCCACCCCCATACTCGTGTTTAAAAGGAACAATGGATTTATAGAAGGACATGACCACACAGTCGTGGCATGCACAGACCCACACAAATACAGTATATCAAATTGTCTTTTTATTTACTGTACGACTGTTAAACACATACTGTAGCAAACACGAAGACAGACATGGCCTAATTTGATCAATTGCTTGTCTGAGATACTTTCTTTCAACAGTGATCTATAGATAGCTGGATGCACAGATTAAACATAGACAATATGTACACACACTAGAGGCAAGCGTGTCACACTATGAGTCTACTTGTGAGAGTTTACATTCGTACAGACAAAGGCACCCACGCACAAACTAACCGTGAGACCGACACAATAGTGATCGGACACACGGATGAAGCACTTTCGGGGCTTGAAAACTTTTGGTGGAGGGTGTTTCCTCGATGCCACCCAGAGCGGGGCATGGGGAGACAGAAGCTGAGGTTGTTAGAGTTGCACTGCTGCCATAGCAAGACCCCCCACAGGGAAATCACAGGCTCAGTGAACCAGGGAACTCTCTCTGCTTTGCTTTGCTTCAGTCCACACTGCCTCCTATACCTCCAGCCAGCTCAGCAGGTTCATTAGTTTGACAAGGATACCCACAAAACCAGCCAGCCCACGTTGCACGCCTACAGTATAAAGCTACAGTTTTCATCTCTCAAGACACTGCTATACTGTGGTTGAAAAGTAATTCGACACATGTCTTACACACCTGCAATAGGAAATATTACGATACAAGTCGAAGGAACGTATACTTAACATGTATCAGCTTATAGTTAAAAAAAACAGCATTTTTAGCAGGGTTGAGCAACTGATCAAAATTGGAACTTGAAAGGTTGCAATTTTCAAATCGCCAGAGCTATTATTTATTATTTTATAACAGTGTCTTATTAAGCTGTTGCAAGTGAAAGTGTAAGCTAGCAGCTGTTGATTTCCCTGGCTATAATGACAACCTCAAATTTACTCTTGCTCACTCTTGGCATGCTGGTGTCTGTAAATTTGAACTTGGGCAAAGACAGTGTTAAGGAAGAAGAAATACCACTCTGTATCATTGTTGATGTTTGAAAAAATAGAGTACCAGCAGTCAGTCATTGTTTTCATAAGTGGCCAACTATGCAGCGGTGACCAATAAATATAAGGCCACAGTGAACATCCTGATCACATTTAAATACTATTGAGTAAGGTCAAGTATACCCAAGAGTATAGGTTTGGTCTCAACTTTGGTACAACAACCCACCCCTGGCGCCAGGATGAAATGACTGAGGGGGCAATTGTTTTTCATGAAAACAATTAGGTTATTTAACCATGCAACAGCCTCAGAAAGGCTAAATAACAACAACATAAGGGCGTGTGTCCGTATAGCATTTTTCTCCTGCTAAAAAAACATTGGCAGGTCGGTGGGGGGGCGCTGGGATGAAGTGCGAGTGCGGTGAGAGAGAAGAACGCCAGATGGACAAAAGCCGTAAGGCTACCGTTTAAAAATCAAAGAATACATTTGTTAATCACAGCACTCACATAAGAACGTAGCACTAGCAGAGCACTAAATATTTTTGGAATTTATGAATGATTCTCTGTCAAAATCAGCAGGGGGAGGCGAATAGAAACATTTGTTTGTGGCTTGCTGCTCTCTCTCTCTCTCTCTCTCTCTCTCTCTCTTGCTCAGTGCTGTCCATGGTCCTTAAACAATAGTGAAGCAATAGTCACATCTGGGAGAGCACATCAGAAATGTCTAATATGCCTTCAATCCAAAGATAATGTGAACGAGTTCGCTCAAATATTGGTAGGGACAGATTTTGTCCTCCCAAAATATTGGTAGGGACATGTCCCTAACGCCATATGCAAACATACGCCCTTGAGTATATCATTAATGTAATATCTTACTTAATACATTTAAAATTATTAAATTGGTCAAGTTTAAACTTGCCTTGCTTTCTATAGACAATCTAAAATCTAATTTAACTTTGGGAGGTCCTCAACAACCGACAACTGCATTCTTTTTCTGTGTGATTATATTAAACAAGATAGGTTTATGGTTATTCTTGGCCCAATTATCTTTAATGTATAGGCCTGTAATTGAATACCAGATAAGCACAATTTAAATTACAATCACAATATTAGTTTTATAGTTTCCACAAATTGTTCAACCATAATTATAAAATATGTGGGAAGAGGTGTACATTGAGGATGGTCAAGCCCAGTAGGTTATGCCTGATGTGCCCCCGTTTACCACATGCGGGGGCGAGGTGTATCAAAGTGAGTTAATGCAGATTGATAAATCCCGGCAGAGGTGTTTGTGTGTGTGTGTGCCATGGCTGTCATGCAAGCCTGATATCATTTCTGAGTTGGTTCGCTGCCAAGTGTGTTTTTGATAGATATGAGCTACAGTGTGTGTGCTGTCAAGGCAAACCTTCCTCCTTTTTCACAGCTTTGTGTCTGATGTGTTGGAGATTCATAAACATCATAACTATAGTTAGGTGAAATTGATAACGTATTGACGTGATTGCGTGACTTTGATCTGTTAGTGTTGTTCCACGGTTTTGAAGTAAAGCTTGCAGGCTATAAAAATCCAACATTTTGTCTGTAAACATCTCAGTGTGTGAGCTGGTGAGGCACAGCTGTATTCTTTGGTATTTTACCCATACACAAACTTTCAGAACTTTCAGTTCCTTTTAGTGCTATGGAAAGTTTAGAGTTCTCAGAGTGTTATTGATTACTTTCAATCCAAGTGGGCAACTCACTGACTTCTCAGCTATACTTTGTGTACGTGTGTGTGCATGCATGCATGGGCCATGTGTGGTAAAGAGGAGAAAGAAACAGACATATATATTGTATAAATGTGGCGTTAGCGCGCGTGCTTACGTCCGTGTGTGCGTGTGTGTGCACAGATCACATTTCAGATATTAAATTGAAACAAACGACAAGTTGCTGAAGCTCAGTTCACTGCTGATTTAAGAATGATGCCATGGAAAAGGCTATACCAAACAGCCTTTTAAGATTAAAAAAAAATATATCAATGTTTTACAGCACAATATTAAATCCCTTGTTCTTTTTTGTGTTTCTTATGTGCCATGACATTTCTTCCCGAGCAATCTTCGAGAAAGGAAGCAAAATGTATCAAGCATTTTTACAAGACCAATAACACAATTTTTATAAGCAACAACCTTGACTTATCTCAGCTTTCTTTTCTTTTCATTACAAATGCTTTGTATGTAAGTTTCACTGTTGCATCCACTCATTCTACTGTAACTCCTGGCAGCCATTTTGTTTCTTTCAAGTGTCTCATTTTTATACACAATATTTATATTGAATCTGACCATGTAGCCTCAGTCTCCTGTTGCCTATTATCCAGTGAATTAGATTTCAAGGCTGATTTTAAGCTGCACTCGAAGCTCCGTTTTACTCTAACTGGCCTCCATCTGTTACAAAAGGGCACGGGTGACAGCACACCTACAGCAACAAATCAAATATGCAGAGTTACCAGACAAATACTAGGCCATGTTTTGTAATATCCAAACAAACAGCGACCACAGATCTCTATTAACCGATCCCTCCCCACCGGGTCTGAAAGGACTGTGTCAATAGCATGAGGCTGGAGATAAAGGTTTGGTGTTACTGCTCAAGATTACAGAGCGAGACAGGCTGACACACACACACACACACACACAGAGAAAGACTATTTATGTGCCTGTATGTGATAACTAAATAACAAGTGCAGAAGAAGGAGACAGATAAATGTAGGGAGGAGACGGACAGATAGCAGCATTAGCCATCCCATTTCCCACAACCTCTGATCTCAACCAACATCCCCTGATGCTGTCTGAGCCGGAGTGAGTGTTGGGATATATTTTGCCTTTTCATCCTCTAGACTTACCACTCAGCATATCAGAGCTTCATTTAGTCATTCCGGTTTTTTTTCTTCAAGAACACAGAAATGAAAAAGAATCTAAATTAATCACAGCGGTTATCATTTTCCTTGCACACATTCTTTTTTGTCTTTTTTTACTGAGAGACAGTGTTTCGGGTATTACCAGACACACAATCGTCAAATTAAAACCCAGGGCAGAGATATTTGCTATTCACATGACCTTTAAGTGGATATAAAAGAGGCAAAGCAGCTCGTAGGCAGTAGGCTAAATGTTGGTCATATCCTCATTAGTCATTGATCAGCTCCGCCTCAGAAGTAGAGCTTACATGAAAATCAGCTAACTATAATGTATGATAAATAACTACAGCCCTGTGTTAATCAATAGGCTACTAAACTATGCCTTATAAATGACTCAAGCACAGGCCCAGTTCAAAGTGCCACCATGCCAGTGGCTCAGACTGAGCCAAGAAATCTACTGAAGCAGAAGACAGGAAGGCACATATTGTCTGATACCTGTCAAGCTTTGTAAATGGAAAGAAATGTGCCACAAGCATGTTTCCTTCCAACTCATACCTTTAGTCAAGGAACATCTGAGAGCAAACAAATGTGTATTTTTGCTGTATTGAAGGTGGTGGTGAAAGAGCCTATCTGGGGAACTAAAAGTATAGCCTATTAGGTGATTTGTATGCTGCCACTTCTTCTTCTCAACAGGTAATTTGAACATTTCAGCAACCTAAGGCTTGGCCGGTTATTAAAAAGTGCAAAGTTCTTATGCCAAAAAAATGTAACAATGTAACATTCCTGATTTACTTCTCGTCTATGTAAAAACATTTTGCAGTGGCTCCGAGGAAGTTTTCACGTCAGCACCATCCCCATGGGTAAGAAAGGTAAATCATTCTGTGTGTTTTCCAAAGGCGCCAAGCCTTCTCAGTGCCCCGAAATCCGATTCCGTGTTCCAGGGGCGCCCTCTCCCTCATGGGCTGTCAATAACCCTCTACTGACCTTGCGAAAACACACTGACTATTCCCTAAAGTCAGCTTGTCTGGCTGCTACGCAAACGCACGTCCGCTCCTGTCTCAATTCAGCCGAGGGAGACTGGCCTAAAGAGCTCTGGAGTGTTATTAGCGATCGGAGGATGTCTCTGTGCCATGTTTCAACACTCTGAACCACGCAAATGCGATTTCCAGACATGTAATTCAAGCAGAGCACAGGCTTACGCTGGAAGGAAATTTGGGAATAATTGGTGAAGATGCTGCCGAGATGCGCAAACCACTATCGGCCGATTCACACTCACATTAATCTCCTGCTTGTGATTTTACCATTACTCCCCTTAGTTCATCAGTGTATATCCCAAGTAGTCCAACTAACACCCTGAAGCGTTGTGGCACGCTAAACAGAAGTAGCCATGCGGATTGGGTGATCTGCGGCTGGGTTTAGACATTATGACAGGAACAGAAGTACCAGTGCCTGGGTTGTCGGGAAAAGCTCATGTGCAGCTACTGTCTCTACATTGCAGAGATTCGCCCAAGAGCCACATCACCAAACTCGGCGTGGGAACACTGCGCCAAGCAAGATGCACTCTCATAAACCCTATGGCGCAGCTGTAGGTTGCGTGAACATACCTGGTTTTTTTGCCGAGTCCCATCTTCGAGTTCAGAAGAGCTGTTCATGATTCCCCATCGGTCATTTACCATCCCACAGAGAATCTGCGCATCACACCCGCCTGTTTTGTTCCAGGCGACAGAGAATCCACCCGCTCTTTTTAAGTCTTTACCTGTGATTTTTGCCTACTCCATGGGGGGGGGGGGGGAAATGGGTATTTTAAAAAAAAGAAGGGAGGCACAACTACTTCTGTGTCTCAGCAACCGCACACGCTGCACAAATTACGCACCAAAATTCCTCTCGAGTCTCCTGATTATCTGGCCGTTATTCCAATTAAAAAGAATAAAACGGAGTGTTGAAAGGCTCCAGGGTTTGTAACTTGACTCACAAACGCATCACAATTATACTGGATTTAACGAAAGCAAAAAATAACCCCGAAAATGATCCCGAAAGCACCGGTCGCAGTCCTTTTACTCCATGAAAAGGAATCGACCAAATCTTCTTTGGCTCAGATTGCAGAGTGCAACTGACCTTTCTGTCCATCCACTCCCGTTTCCAGGACACTTTGAGGCGCCAGGATAGCCCAGGATGTGTCCAGTTATGACTGAACAGGTAAAGACAGGATGGGATAGGGTCGCAGAGCTGTCGCGTTCCTTTCACTCGTTTGTTCGGCGAGGAGACTCCGATGCCGAGCCCAGGGGATGGAGAGAGCCTCCTTTATTTGCGCCAGGCTGATCTGGCTGCTATTTCACAGAGATGCCTTTGACAAGACGGGTACGGGGAGATTAGCGTGCTCCGCTTGTGTGCTGCGCCGGGGCACTCTATTCTGTCTGTGCCTCCGACTGTCAATCAACGCGTCCCTTTGGTACTCGCGGCGCGCTCCAAGGCAGCGCTACCTTCCCCGTGCCGCCCTGCTCTCGTCTGCCGTGCCACTGCCACCCCGCCTGCTACTTCTCATCCACCGCACTGTGGACAGATTGTGGCAAATGCATGCCTGATGTGTAGACTACAGACTGTGTAATGAGTTAATGTAACATAATCCCAGGATCGGATGGCTCGGATGGATAAAGTCCTCCTGCAGGAACCAAAACGTGTGCTTTGCAAATATTTTAAAGGTTGCTAATTACAGAGACTGTCACGCCACAATGTGTGCATAGTAGGTTCAGTAATCGTCTCCCAGTGTTAACAGCACTTCTAGCTGGAGTGACAGCCATTAGAAGTAGGCTGCTTGTTGTGGGAGTTTAAAGCAGAGGACCCTCACTATAGTAGAAAAAAGATGAAACAGAATATTAAACTGAAGCAACTGCCTCATTTATTTCACAAAAATCCGATTTTAAACCACCAGAGTCCTTCCCTAGATTTACAGCAGTTTATCTGAGGTGAGGCCTGCGATCACTGGACATTGCCTGTATGTAAAACACAACGTCAAGACTTAATGTAAAAGGACAATGCGAGTTATACAGTAAACAGTCACTAAACACATAGCTGAATCTAGGCAAGGCTCCACTTTACATAAAGCTCAGACTGAAAATAATGAGGAATAATAATGGGAGAAAATACAACATGCTGTGATTTGTATAGAGATTTGTGTCACAGAAGCAGGATTTTCTTTTGGCCTTTCTTCATCAAGCAGGACTTGCTCTCACTGTGTATACAGCTATTGATTATTATAAGGGGTTATCATAGGGAACTTGAATAACTCATCCGGGTTAACTTAAGCGCTCTTATGTTAGAACTCCAGGTATAAATTAGCCAACAGGTTCCTAGAGAAATCAATTCCCACCTCGACAGTTTTCAGAGTGCCCAGTTCCTGGTGACAGGCAGCACATCACCACACAAAGACCTCATGCACACGTGACTCTGACAATGATTTGGCCCACAATAGTGGTCATGTTTTTGCTCAGTTAAGGAAGTTTGATAGACAGATGAGAGGTCTAATCATCGGTGCAGTGAGATTACTCATCCCTCTGAGAACCTGCACTCACAAGGGGGTGGGGTGAGGGGGATAATGCAAAATAGGGTCACTGCTACACAATGTGCATTGTCAGCAGGTCTGACATCCACCAGTGAATTGGAGGTATGTTGTTGAGGTAGTTTGTCATGGATGACAGCCCATCTAGGAACAAAAATTGCCAATTAAATGTAATGACATTGAAGTTGTTTGAACATTCTGTGCTTTTGTATCTCTTTCTTTTCAAATAAAGATTCATTTAATAAATTATCTTCGGTAGAGAATTACAACCAGCATGAGATCCTGTTGTGAGAGCAGGGGTGACTGAATGTTACCATGCAGATTTTAATTGCTGCTGAATAATCTATTCTTTAAAGCCCCTGAAAACATGGCTTAAAATCTCAAAAGTATTTCTCAATAACATTACATATCCATGACTAAATGAGCAACAATCAAAGTTAAAATTGTTTTTAATTAATTGTTTTTAATGTTCAACACATTATTACTTTTAATTACGGATGTATGTTTCATAAGGAATGTGAGCGTGTAGTTTGATCCAATTTGGCAATGGACTGGGCAAAATGAGTGAACAACCCTAACCCTAAATAAAAATGGCACACATTGCTTCAATATAAAGCATCATAGGTCAATTAAATGAATCAATTTCCTCAACTGAGCACCTAAGAAGTCAATTAAAGAATAACAAAAAGGGTTGAAGAGAAAACAAATGCCTCTAGGATTTGGTGCAATACAACTTATGTAGGGTTTAAACCTTTAGAGTTAAACCTCTTTCATTAATCTGTGTTCCCCTTTCATTTGCTAAGTTTCTTTTTACATGCATGTATGCGTGTTTAGAATCATATTTATAACATAGTATGCCTGCATAGGGTCAAGTACACAAAAAATATGTAGAAGTGTTTGAAATGCTCACATATACATGTAAATGATTGCACGTGAATGTGTCTGCATTACCAGTAGGTGGTATACTGTAGGTATGCGTGTGTGGATGCATACATACACGTGTAAATGTGTAAATGCAGCATGTACAGTAGATAATATTTATTTATGTGTACATGATATATGTGCATATTCATACGTTTTTCATTTTAATAGTCACATTGACCACATAACAGTTTTTACTTTCACATATTTTGTTGTTTTTCCCTCCCAATCTGGTGTAAATATGGTCATTGATTGCTGATTAAAACATCAAGAAAGCATTCAGGAAAAAGTTCTTAGTAAGACCTGGTAAATTGTAGCCAATTTCGGTGATTACTAATTGCATAAACTATATTTGTTTTGAATCAGAGAAACACGTCTAAATGAGTAAGGCATATATCATATGTAAAAACAGTCATATTGACATGACTGGAACAAAAGGCAGTTAACACCAAATGTCTTTATGCCTCGAGGTCGTGATTCCTATTTGATGAAAAAAGAGAAATGTGCAAACAACTCACATTTGCTGACAAACTACAGCGGTATTCAATTCGGCCTATATCCTTCCGGGCTTTTGACATATATTGTAATAATATAGTGATTTCCTTCACAATGAATGAGCCATGAGTTTAATATCAAGGGAGAAGGTATAATGCAGGACTGCCAAATATACAGCCGAGCTAACCATTGGTGGTAGAACCTTGGTCAGACCAGCTGCTGGTCATGTCTTTGTCTGATAATGTGTGTGCTTGCAGGTGGCTGTGTGTGTTCATACGTGGGCTCAGTTCTGGGCCCATCTTTGAATGTCACTAAAACCTGATCAGCCAGAGACATTCTTATAAAAGGGAGAAGTCTCCAAGGAAGAGCTGCTTATCTATACAATTAGCCCAAACAATACAGCCTTTTATTGGCTTTGCTGTTTAATGTGTCCTGATATCCAAACAAGCATGTGTGTTTGTATTTTGTGTGATGCTTTGCTCATTGCTGCTGTCTGAGATTCTTTTCCCGTTGGCTGTGTTGGTTTGAATTTTTACGCATGGAGTGGCAGCAGGACAAATGCACAGAACTGTGAAGAACCAATAGGGTGAACTGCCCTTCCCAAAATGCCAAGCCTATAATTTGCAAAATGCCGGAGTTGCAAAAATGAAAACCTAAAAAAAAAAAAAAGACAAGGAAGAAAAGGATGCAACAAGAAAAAACATTTGAAGGAAGAAAGGATGGCAAAGAATATGAGTTACATATTGCATGTGGAATAATACATTGTCATTAGGAAATGAACAGTGGTTAAAACCTAGTAAGAATCATATATGCACATAAAGATACACACATTGCACCAGTAAATTCCCTGTTCATTGGCACACATGCACAAAGGCACATCCACACACACTCAGAAACACACTGAATAACGGTGAACGCAATCAAAGTGTCAGTCCCTATACTCTCATCAAAAATAGTGAAAAAATCAGTAGGGGACACAAACAGAGGCTGTGCAGGGTGATGGAGAAGTATTCGGTGTTATTAATGTATAATGATGGTCTTTCTCAAGAATCTCCAGAGGAGGGGCAAAGCGCTCACACCTCTGAAGTGCAAAGTCAAAGGCAGTGTTGCATCTCTCCCTGGCTGCTCTGTTAATTCCCTAACTTAGCCCGAGGTTAGCCATAGGTGCGGGACATGATTGAGGTTACTGATACATAGGATTCTTTGCAGAGCTCTTCGCTCTCCCCTCTCCCTTTTTCAGTTAGAATACCAACCCTGTGGGGCAAAGCTATTTTACCACACACTGCACACGTACACACACTTCACTTGAAAACACACAGTCTTGAGAACTGAGGGTCCAGTGAGTACACTGAGTCTGGTCGCGGATAGAGGTGACATTTACTAATGGGGGTAATTTGACTTGAAGCTGGGAGATGGAATTACATAAGTGGCGGTGGTGTTGTAGATGATCACAAAAGTGATTGTAATGATTATTAGCTTGAAAATATGGTGAACAGCGTACCCTCTTCATTACTGTCTTCATTACTGTCTTCAAGCTACCAAGTATGATTATGTTCTTTAGCTGTTATCGTTTACAGTATTTTTAGGATTGATCATGTGTGAGCTCAGCTGTTGTCATCTCCTTCTCGGCTTCCATCCACTTCACTGTGTC
Organism: Coreoperca whiteheadi; assembly: GCA_011952105.1. Taxonomy (NCBI): domain Eukaryota; kingdom Metazoa; phylum Chordata; class Actinopteri; order Centrarchiformes; family Sinipercidae; genus Coreoperca; species Coreoperca whiteheadi. The sequence goes on along the minus strand of CM022482.1, from coordinate 20,556,938 downwards.
AGGAGTTCCTTTGTTGCCTTTGCAACTTCGATCCATGTTTCCAATATGGTAGCTGATGTTGTCGGACTCATGTACTCCATGTTTTGTAGTTAGAGCTCTGTTTGCCCATTGGCTCACCATCAGGATGTCTCCGTGAGCCTCCAAGCTGTGTTTGTTGAATGATTTGTAATTATCCGCAGGCCTCCCTTGGGCAATGCTTCCGGGCACCTCTGCAAGTATAAACTGCTCCACCCACCAATTAACCCTTTCCTTTGGAGCTATGAGAGCAGCAGGAGGACTGAGAACACACATATCATAAAAAAATAATAGTGCAAGTAAAGTATAAGAAGCTTATTAACGCATGCAGGCAGATGAACTCAACCTGTCTCTGCACTGTTTACCTGCAACCTCATCTCCCTCTGTGTAATCAACACTCACCTCTCACCCTTTTTCACATATTTCTTCTTGCTTTTTCAATCTCTCTTTCTTTTCAACTGATTGTTCTGCATGGCATTAAACAAGCTTACCTACCAATAACACAGTATGTGATCCTATTGCCCTCTCAAGGAATGTAAGGTCTTTAATGTATTACATGTAGGGCTGAACTCCCACATTGATTTATGCCCAATCTGTACCTCTTTGGGGGATTGGGAATTAAGTAGGCAGGAGGTAATCCAAAAATACTTGTTCTTGTAATGTCTTATAATTCCATTAAGACTCTTTACCCCCTACTGGGACATTCCTGTACCTGTGGTGTAGCCCAACCCTAATGTAACTTATTTGTTTTCCATAAAATCTCCAAACCATATGTTTTTGGCTGTTGTAATTGGATTATAATGGAATCAGTGTTGTCTAGTTACCTAACAATACTTTGGTGATGTTTACCACTTGCATGCACCAGCACCAGCCAATGACAGTCCTGTCATCCCAGTCTTTGCACCTGTGGACCATATACACTGTATATGAAATGATATTTGGGGGCCTGCCTTCCCTTCTCTCTGATAATCAGCCTTCAAATCATAAAGTAGTAATGTAGTGTGAACATTATTTGCGTCTACAGCATGTAATCTGCATTTGAAAGTTTGTTATCACTATCAGAATTTTATGAGACTCCACTGTGTGACCCCAGAGCTCTGGAAAATGATCAGTTGGAGTGTGTGAGAGAGAGTCTCTCTTGTAGTGCTATGCAGTAATGTGTGTAAAATACAAAAAAACAGGAGATGAAATTCTACTACTTCACTCACCTCGTGTCAGTGCACTTTTAGGTGAAACCGAAGAGACGGAACCGAAGAGAAGAATGAAAATGATATATAATAATCATAATATCACAGTCTTGCTGCTTGAAATATTGCAGCTATTGGAGTTGATGACAGATAGGCCAGGACAGATGTCAACCCACTGAATCCATTCCTGGCTAGAGAGGAAGGTAAAAAGGTATCTTGAAAGTACAGGGATGTGTAGGTTGAGTGGCCATGGATGAAAGAGACTCCAACTCTTTCATCTTTGTGTCTAGTAAAAAAAGGGAGAAAAAAATCAATCAGTGTACAAATATTGTACATTTTTCAGTTAAGGAGCAAGCCAAAGGTGAAAGGATCTGCTCTCCAAAAAGAATTGGCTCCAATAAAATATATTTTACCATCTATCTTGAATTGCCATCTCTTAATATACAATGCCAACAAAGAATAGATATAAGCAGTTTGAATAATTGATTAAAACTTACTCAGTTATGACTTTCTAAATTTGGAGTGACTGTTTCTCTCTCAATACCTTATTTTGGGGAATGGGGACAAAATGCGAAGATCTTGTTTTTTAATCAACAAAATTGTCATATTAGACATATCTGTGAAATCTTCACTGAATCATTTTGCTCATATGTTCATGTAGGGTTCCTACTGAACGAATCGGCAAAATGTTCACTTTCAATTTATTTTCCATAAATGTACATGGTTGGCAAATTAAGTATGATCAAGGCATTGATGCTCATTTCTGGGGAACTAAACCACTTGGTTAGGAAAACAAGGAGATGCAATACTTGGGTATACAGAAATATATAGCTCTATTTATTTATCAAAACATGACATTCCAGGCATGGGCCTTCATCCAGTTCATGACAAACAATAAAGACAAAGCATATAGACATACTTTAATTGCTCAACCTGAGATGCACTCTGTTTGATTGAAAAGTACTTCCACATGGTTGTAAATGCCCTTGGAACAAAGATCCCTCCTCAATTAAGGATGGGGAAATAGTCGCACAGACAAGAAAGCATAGACAATAACCACCCAAAGCCTCAGTCTATTTAAGAAAGGATGAATATAAACAAGGAATGATTCATGGGTAGGGAATGATCAAGGAATATGATACAAGGGTATCACTGCAAGGAATGCAAGGACATGGCATAAAACTCACATTGCAAAAAACCTCTACCTTTAAACTGAAAAAACTCAATAATGTATGTATGACTTTATTATTCCAATGTTTTGACTACATTTGCTCTTTCTAAAGATATATCACCCTTTACAAAACAAGCAATGTAAAACAAAAGGATTTCGAATTCGGCCTATCTAGTAAAAAAAAAAAGAAAAGAAGCATATTCCACATTCTGTTGTTGGGATTCATGTAGGACAAGTTTGGTTATAAGCAGAAATATCAAATATATGTCTGATTATTAATACAATTGTTATGATTATTTAAATAATTTATATAGATTAATAATTACGAGGCACCACCCTGGAATCAGGGACCAATAATCAATCGTGAAAAACCTAAAAAATTATTTTTACATTCATAATGGACAGTGAAGGGTGAAGTCTGAGCACTGACCAACACAACCTGCTATTATCACAACAAATAAACACAATAACCACAGGCAACTGCTCTTTAAAATATACAATAGTGTTTATTTAACCTCAGCACTAATTAACACTCAATTACTTCAGCCAACAACCCCTATAGTCTAATTTAAACACAAAAGCTTACAACAATCGGGATGTTCGAATGTGTGTGTGTGAGTGTGTGGGGGGGCAATAGAGAGGGGGGGGTGAGGACACATGACCACATGGGTGGTCATCGTGCATGAAATCAAAATTTAACAAACGAACAGGGCCAAAAAAGTGGAAAACGAGCCCTGTTCATCCTCAAGATAATGTGCATCTTAGCTGGGTAAGTTAACATGTTATCTGGGCTGTTGAAGTATGTGTAAGCGTGTAGATGGTCATGTAAAGAGAAGGAAAGCACAAGAAAGTATCAAACGCCGTGGTAAGGCGTAATAGTCGCCACTTTATCACACAGTAACCCAGTAGCAGACTTCCGTACAGCGGCCGTGTCAGTGGACTTTGGTCTGATAAAATGCAGCTATTAGCTCCACAGTGGCTTAGGCTAAAAGAGTTAGGCCCAGCAGCGTGGCACTGGTACAAAACTGGAACGTCTAACCACAAAAAAAAAACACAGAGCAATTCCGATGCACTTTCCCAATAAGCAAAAACACAATTCACAACAATGAAGCTTTGATGACACGCAGTTAGAAAATCTATCTCTGCCCAGACACAATTGCTGAGATCGCTTTTCCTAGTGATTAATGGGATGTGTCAGTCCATTCAGGATATCCGGGAGAAGTCCTCTCCAGCTCGGGTGCTAACAATGCCGCTTTTGGCGAGTTGCATGGCAAAACTGTTCATTTGAGGGGCAGCCAAGGGAAGCAGTAGTTGACATGGTAGAGAGAGGGACTGTGGCATTCTTAATCTCTATGAAGTGGCAGTGGTCCGTGTCGCTTCCTTCTTCAGGTTAAGATTGATATGTAGCGTGTAACAATCGGGATCCAAAAAGTGTTTTAGCACTAAACAGTTCGTGTAGTAATAGAGTTACAGCGGAGGACATCTCCTGTCGCAACGTAGTCAGAATGGAAAAAGATGTAAGATGTAAATAATTGTGCGTCTTGTCCAATAAAAGTCCATTGTTTGGATTCTGAGATCTCGTGTTGGCTTCAAGTGAGTTTTCATCTCAATTTCTCAACTAGTTGCAAAGTAAGGGCTGAGGCGACTTGTGGCCTTGTACTGTCTATCCTTTGTTCTCATTTAGGCCTGGGGTCAAGGCTTGCCTTGTGCAAGTAGGCCTCAGTCTTTTGTTTCCCCCCACATGGTGAGGCTAGGCAAAGCTAGGCGAGGCCCAACACTGTCTTTGCTCCTAAGGAATGAACATGCCAAAGCACAATGAAGATACAGGAATTCAACACTGGCTAAGTGCCAGCTCTTGGCAGTCGTCCAATTAATTCTTTAGTTTGGGTTAATGTATTGTCATGCCCCTTTGATACCCTACAATTCAGGATTGTTGTTGCAATGACTAAACCAATAAACACAATATTATATATGTACAGAATAAAAATAACACTGCTCTCATTCTGAAGCTGATATTTGATGCTGTTTGCATGTAGTGACATTAATTTAGTGCACCTGTTTTAAAGGATATTCTGCTGCACTTCATAATGTTCTGAAGTGTAAGCACATGCCAATATAAGAAAGGTTTGTAAACTGACATCATGCCCACTACCTCCTGCTAGACTAAACCATTGGCCCTCGGGTATTTATAAATCCCATTTACAGCCTCTCTAAAGGCTGAGTCACACCAGTGGCAACTTTGACCTGCGAATTTGTGCCATTGATCAATATCAAACCATATTGACAGTGCTGGGCTTTCAGGGAACAAAGCCGGAGAGTCCAAACTGGAGGAAGCTACCGTAGCTTATTAGCTGTGTTGCAGCACTCTTATTTAACCTCCACTGTCAGAGTATGAACTGCTCCACAAAAGGGGCATGGCTTTCACATAGTTAAGAGACGGCAGTCAATGGTAAAAATACTCTTTAGTATAAACAATGTGAAGTAATTGTACAGTTAGCGAAGAAGCTGTGAAGCTTAACTGTAAACCACAAGTTAGCAAGCACTCTTTATTGAATTAAATTATGTTCAGTCCCGAGAAAATGCCAGGGAGTAAATGGCACAGTACATAGAAAATAGAATGAAGCTCAGGGAGCTATTGGGACTGACTAGTGCCAGCGTGTCCTGACTAGCTTGCTACAGTAGTTCACCAACTAGCCCTGTAAGTAGTCCCTACATGCCCAAGCCTCTAGAACTGAATATTTCACAAAGAAGCACGGAAGCATTTTGCTTTGCAACTTCCTGGTGAGACACTAAGAATAATGACAGGAGTTTATAGGGTCAGAGTTCTCCGTAAGTCCACTATCTTCTTTGTCTTTTCCACAATGAGCTGTATATGGTGCACACACCACAGCACCCAATTAGCAGTCCACCAGGTCCCTTTACTCAGACACCAGCTCAGCTTTGACACTACTGCAGAGTCATTCAAGGCATTCTGCACAGGACATGACGACTCCTGGCTGCATTTGAAAGCTGCCGTGTACAGTGCGAACATGAAAGGAGACAGGACTGTTCCCTGTGGGGCTGCAGAGCTACTTACCAGCTGTTCAGGCACACAGTGCCACAGCTGCAGAAACCAGGATCTGTCATCTAGTCAGGTATTATTATTGTGTTACTGAAACTAGGGTGTTACAACTACTGTAATGCAAACTGAATAATAGTCATAAACTCAAGAAGGAAGTGTGTGAAATTTTCTTTGATGCAAGGTATGTGTTTATCCAAAGCAGTGCCAATAAGTTCCACCTTCTACAATGTGTATTTGTAACAAGAGTGGTCAGTCAATGCGGATGAAAAAATACCTATGAAAAGCCCTCAACTGGAGTGAAAATGTTTTTGACAGGACTGAAGTGAGATGAATGTAATAAGGATGTGATTGCTGTAAATTAAATTGCAGTAACATGTACTGTTATATAGCCTATATTTAAAATTTTACTTGAGGATCATTTTCAAGGGGGTCCTCAGACACACAAACATGAACATTATGAGTGGGTTTATTATACACAATTTAATTTAAGTGCTTTAATGTAGCTTTGCGGATGAATGACAACATGTAGTCAATTTATTAGACCAAGTAATGGCAAATAAAAAACAACAAAATTACAGGAGAACATGGAAACAAAGAAACAGCTCCATTCTAAATATAGAGGTGATTATGATGCTCAGGGAAGATAAAAGATGCACTTCAAGTATCAAGAGCAGATGGGGGGCTCTCATAAACTGTCATTTGCAGCACTCATTTTATCACAGGTAAAGTTACAAACGGCTCTGTCCCCTTGTTAAATGCTTTCTCAGAGGGACAGAATGAGCACACGCTGTCTTGTATCATCTATATTTTGCTTTCTAACTTGCAAATACTGTGATTTTTTTTCCCCCTCAACAAAATGGGATCTCTCCAGTCACAGACATAAGCCCAAGAAGATCGGATGACAGCTGTACTGAGAAAACCACAATATCCATAGCGATTGCTTTTGCTTGATCAGCCAGCTGTTCCCTACTGTAGGAGTAAAATAAGTGCACTGTCATTGTACATTGCTAGCTGGAACGATGTCTGATATCTGTAAGACAGCAGCCACTTATTAATATGAACATTTGTATTTATTCCACAATGTCAACATACATTATGACAGCCAGATTTAAATATGCATGAGCTACAAGGGAGTAATATGTGTGTCTGATATATGTCCGCAAACAATATTTAACATTCAAGCCACATATTTGGTGCACAAAGCAACTATCTCCACTCAGTGAATGTCTCAACACTGAAAACATTGTGGTGGATGCAAAACCAATTTTCTTTGCCCACTTGGGGAAGCAGAAACACACCGTTAGCACAATACTGACATGTTATCACCTAATAAAGGTGATATGGTGAACTTTTTAGCAAACATTTGTGTATTTACTCATCCAGCAGATCCAGAGAAGCATAAACATACATTTGTAGTCATGTCCGTGTCTGCCTGATGAATGTAAGTCCAATATTGTTTTGGTCACCACCAATCTTGAGGGAAATATCTGGCTCTTTAGCAGTTGAATACGCCACTACGTTGACCAGCTGGTCGCCAACTTTCTTGTTTGGTATTGGGCGAGTAGCGTAAAGTGAATTCGTAGAGTTTTTTCGGTGAACAAATCTGCCTGTTGTGGCCAAAAACAATGCTACAAAAGCAGTGAACCAAAACAGCAAAGCCAAAACAATGAACGCTTCACAGAGCTGAGAGGTATCGCAAAATCAGATGATAATTGTCTAGGGGTTTTTCACTAAGAGGTCAAGCTGTCAAGCTTTCACATTACACACATAATGTTACATTATTATAGAAATATCGATTATAGGAGCTTTAATATTTTGATTGGAGGTGATACAGTATGTCTTGCCTTGATACTTTGTATGGATAATCAGTGGTATAGACAGAAAACTTGGATCCCTGTGTGTGCAAATTTACTTGAGGTACACAATAGAGCGCCAAACTGTATCCTGCTCTTCTCTTTATGCACTTTGTTCCACAGTGGGAAAGGGAGGTAAAGGAGTGCAGGAACTGATGGTCTACTGCTGACAAGGCTGCTGCACAGCCATTTGCTATAATGTACTGTTAATCTGACAAAACCGGGAAGTTAAATTAAAAAACATTATAAAAAACTACTTCCAGGATACAACTCTTCTTGGGCTGCCAAGTAGCTTGAATCCACCGAGAAGACTCTGACTACAGAGTAATGAAACAACAATTATCCAACTTCTTCACTCACCTGCTTCCAGTTAAATAAACGTAATGGGCCACTGAAGACATCTGAACATTTTGAAAATATGTTTACACTGGATCTCCAGCAAAACAGAACCTAAGTACAAAAGCATATGTTTAACTAATTCGCTTAAAAACAGACACATACAAAAAAGCTTTACAACACATAGTTTCATGTCTTAGAGAACCTTAGAGAATTACTTTGAAATCCTGTAATGCTAAAAAGCGCCATTGCCTCTAGATGCTGCTCTGGCTTCCATATCGAGGAAGTGACTGTTCCAAGGCCAATGGCGGAAGTTTGCAGCGACAAGCACCACAGTCGAGGGGAGCTGGCCATTACAAATGGGGAGAAATCACAAAAAAATTGGTGAAATCTTTCTAGAGTTTGGCTTTGGATGAGGATTCCTCCTTTACAGAAAATTATGGCAAACACTTGTTTGTAGGACCACAAAATTATGGGTAATTAATGCAGAGAATTTGACTTGTTCTTCCATCAGTGTATAAGCATTATTTTCCCTAATTTCACTTAGTGGCAGGGCTGCATCATTATTCCAAACTAATTTGTATCAATACTGAATTGTACCAATAGGCCATCCCTTGTCGCCCTGTTGAAGGGTTTTTCACGAGCACAGGAGAAGTATGACTGACGAACAGCGAAAGTGATTCTCTCAATGCCCAATTAGAAACCTATTACACTTTTAGATATAATTTTCATTATTTTCAAAGGATATACCCATTACCCAACTGCCCCCCTGCAACTAAAAACATGCAATATTTTATGAAATAGACAAGGAGTTGGCTAAACGTAATGAGATTAATGCTAGCTCAAGGAAAGAGCAAAAGAGGAATTGGCAATAAGGAAAAGAAAAAAAAAACAATTTAGAGAACAAATCTGATGACCTCTGTTTTGTTAGAGCTAGTGATTTCCAGTCATAATGGCTATTGCATCTAAATAAAACGCTTGACAAAGTAGTTTAAAATCAAAATACGCTAACTTCAATAGGCTAGGTCAAAGCATAAGGTCAAAAGGCGTTTTTGTGAAAGAGCTCACAGTGAGTTCTTTAACCCTTTTTTCTAAAAGGCATTAAATACATTAATACAGATTAGTCTATATAGCCTGTAAACATGATCTATGTTTATGTGATTTAAATTGTTCTGATGTAGCCACAACTGACTCATCAAGAAGCCTTGTAAAAATATACATACAAAACTATGTTATTTCTTTAAAGCCCAATTGCATTATTCCAAATTGGATTGTACAGCATAGAATCTGTAGAAATTCTTCTACAAGGACAAAACAAAGAACGCCCACTTGAACATGTGATTTCATTGTACAGCAGTTTGATGAAGGAGGTTTACTTTGTAAGCAATCTACCCCCTAATTTAATTATACTAAAACCTGCTAGAAGAAAAGTTACAGGACATGTTCGAAACGTAAAGGAATATAACAAACAATGCCCACATCAAGGCTATTTTTGCACAGCCACCATCAACGCCTGAACCGCATCATCAAATCAAATGGGCAAGAAAACAAGTAGAAAACAATCTAGCACACAAACAAGCAGTCCAGTAAATAAAATAGTCTGATGCACGGAATGAGCAGCCCTGGGACGGTGAAAATCAATTAAGTCGGGGGTCCATTGGGTGTTTGGGGGGTGTCTGCTGTTCCTTCCTGATAAGAACATTTCTGTGCTTGATTTTGTTATGCCAAGAGAAGATTATCGCCTGGCAAGAGCAGCAGTAGGCCTTACTCATTAAGTGGTGGGTTATTGCCAGTCCTCAACATCAGAGCCAAGGTTTTAGTACATTGTAATGGGGGCTGGGTAAACACTCAAGCACACTGGGAATCTTGGCCTGCTTTAGTTTTGCAAAACTAAATTGCCTGTTTTATCAAGAATTAGTTATTAACCTTGATCCTGTTTTAATGGCAGAGGGTACTTAATCAGATGTGCAGTGCTCGGACATGTTGTGATGCTGCAGTGAAGGTATGGATTTTTTAAAAAGAATGAAAAGAGGCATTTGTTTATCCTTTCAAAGAATGGGACATGGGTCATTACATTGGCTTCCCTGCTGCTGTTATCTATTGTTTCCTTTTAAATGATTTGTGGGATTTGGGGATTTATTTTTTTTTTTTTGCGGCAGCAGAGTTTGTTTGAACCAGCAGAGAATCCATGGATGAATTGCACTGCCAAACAAGCTGTCCGTTTGTGGTTCAAGATGATAATTGGTCTCACATGAGGTAACAGTAGCTTAGTGATGCTTTTCTGTCAATTATATCATTTCATGTTAACACATTTTGGCCTTAGTGTGCTGTAAAAATATACCCTAAGGGACATAGTGAGGAAAGACTGGCTGTGAAGCAGACTATGCAAACTTCCGCGAAAGCCTGAAAACTAAGACTTAACTCTAAACTCCAGTGTAATCAAGTTATTGTAAAAAACAACAGACTTCAGTAGGGAAATATTTACCCTTAACCCCATAGGTATGTTCCTGGTCTGCCCTTGAACCTGATTGGTGGAATGGTTTCAATAACGACACAAGTGCACCATCCCAGATCCCAGAAATGAAAAAAGCCCGTCATGTGTAATTGGTGCGTGCGGCATTGCGCTGAGCCACTGGGACCCAGAGTAAATATAACCTGACAGTGTGAAAAAAGGGAGAGAAAAGGTTCTTTTGATCCCTTATTCATCTCTCCCCTGTCACTGATAAGGCATGCCGGGTTGGGCGATGGAAGGATGATTTTCCCTGCGGAGAGAGGAGGCTACACTACAGTGTCACAACACAGACTTGGAGAGACAGAGAGAGACGCACAGGGGATGGGGGGTGAAATCGCAGAATAATGCTAAATGTGAGCGATTACAAAAGCATTTTCTTGTTGAAACGGAGGGCAAAGTAGGAGAGGATGAACTATCTTTCCTATTGAATGAAGGGCTTTACACACTGGATGTATGTGAGGGGCCTCTGCAACATTTGCTCTCTTCCCTGGTCTGACTATGGTATATGAAATAAATACTCTAAATCCAAAAATTTGACAGTGAAGCTTTTTTCTTTTTTCCTCATGCCCCCAATGGTGTTGAATGCATTGGAGTATTTAATGTGCAAACAGCTTTCTGTAAATGAAATTTGGAAGTGCGCCCATGTGTGTGTGTTAAGAGAGAGAGAGAAAAAAAAAGACAGAAGGAGAGAAAAGGGAAGAAGTGGAGAGACATGGCTGTTCATTCAAGCATAATTCCATTACAGTTGGTGGCTGCTGTGAAGAGGAACCATTAGAGGTGTAATCAGGATGGATGGATGGAGATGAGGACAGAGACGATGAACACGGGGATATACAGCTGATGCTATGTGATTGAGCCATAGCCTATGACCCAGTGGGGAAGGACTATAAAAGAATGTAATGACACCTGTCAGTGAGGGTGATAATGTCACTGGCTCAGAACCTTTTCCTCTTGCGTTCTTTTCCTCACTGTCTCTCTTCTGTCCTCCCTTCTCTCACCCTTTTCCATCTCCTCCTGTCTTTTCTGTTATCCTCCTCCTCTCTCGTTTGGGTCCTCTCCTTAGAGTTGATGAACAATTGAAGCTCTGTACTTACAAGTAAAAACTTTAGCTAGGCATAAGTATTATTAGCAAAAAGGTAGTTAAAGCATCAGAAGTAAAAGTACTCATTATCAGTGGTGGAAGGCATATTTAATGTAGATCCTTTATTTAAGTAAAAGCAGCAAAACAACAACGTAAAATATTGTGTGCAAAAATTTCAGCAAAATGTAGTTAATGTAAAACTACTCGTACTGTACTGTACATATTAATGTATCATTATTACTGATGCATTTAAGTCTAAGTAGCATTTTACTGTTTTCTATTGGTTAGTTTAATCTAGTGCATCATATCTTCTAAGCTGATTATAGGTTTGTTGATATATGTATTTCTAAAGAAACTAAGTAACTAAAGTTGTCAAAGAAATGTAGACAAATAAAAAGCACAATATTTGGATCTGAAATGTGGTGGTGTATAACAGAAATACTAAGTAAGGTAAAAGTGCATGTAACTAAAAACTGCACATAAAGGATACTCCAGTGATGTAGTATTGCATTAAGTCCCCTCACATTATGGTCAACATCGATCCAGCAGAGGCAGAGCTATCCTGACTTTTATTCTGCCGACTCAAGCTCTAAAAACACTGCCAAAATAGCATGCTTCAAAAAGGACCTGTTTTATGAACAGCTTTATACCAGCTGGAGAAAGTGTAAAACATATAAAACAAAATTCTTTCTGTAAATTTCAGCTGTTAAGCCTATATCTATTGGATACTGGGAAAGACCTTGACTTTCCCTAACATTGTGGAGAGGGTAAAGTGAGAAGAGGTATGTTAAAAGAAATCAATCCACACTCTGTAGACCCCTTGGGTTCCACGCCTGTGTTCTATTTTCTTTCCAAGACACGGTGCTGTACCTAAACTAAAGCCAGGGTCATTTGAGGCTATTTTAAGAAGTGGAGTTGCTTGGTAGCCCACAGTGCTTCTAGAATGCTGACCCTTTACATATAGGCTTGGCCATGTCAGGCATTTTATTTATGAATACAATTATGTGTTACTCTCATCTTACTCAGGGAATCAGGTGATTGCATTCATCAGGTGTCACAGTTCCTTACTTCAGCAGCCAGGAATGAAAGCTGCTACGCAAGGGCTAATCAGGCATTTCTTGTTTTTTTCTGTCTCCTGCTAGGTAGCATGTTGGGGGGTAGGTGGTGAGTGAGGCCAAATCAGGATGCAATCAACTAAGCAGGGGGCCCTGCTACTCAGGACATTGCAAATGCAGGTATAGTGCCTACTAAATCTGACTATGTGCTATTTACCCAATCCTCACATCAAAGATTGTGGTTATGGTATAGGGTTATGTAATAAGTTATGGTATTGGGATAGGCAACTAAAAAGGTTAAAGGTACCCTGTGCAGTTTTTGTGTAAAAAACAAGGTTTCTGTTAACATTCAGTGTGACTCATCCGAACCAATAAAATTCATTTTGAGACCTGCATTCTTTACAGTAACTTCTTCTTTCCTGCCTTTGCTGGCGCAGTGCTGCGTTTCTTGGCACATTGCTGCCACCTGTAGATCAACTGCATAGTGTGAAACCATTGGCAGAAGTCTCACATCACCCATGTGCTCATGAACAAACAAGCTCTTGGCCCAGTCTCCTGCAGTCAAGTCAGGCAAGCTACATCTCAGCCTCCATGCTCTTACTTGCCGCCTTGCATTGGCGCAAAACGTTGGTATTGGATGTAGATCGTGGCGTGTGAAATGGTCCAATATGGACATAATTCCCTGGGGTACTGGGCTGGTTTACAGACAGACAAATATGGATGAAGGTGTTTCGAATGTAGCTGCTCACACTGTGATTCATGTAAGGATCTCAGTCCAGTGGCTGTCCACAAAGCTTCAGCTGGGGGTACACGAGCATCAATACCAGATGACTCATTCTCAGCTGGCAACTGAGCCATGAACAAAGTGGTAGCTGGGTACTGGGTAGAGTTACTTTTTTACACCACAGACTGACTCATTTGGCTGTAATCCAATGCTCCAGGGCAGCTGTCTTATCTTTATGGATTGATGACTTCTACTCACATCTAATCCCATTTGCAAAGAATTTGTGTGTCAGTGAGTAAAAAAAGACTTCAGAATAAACATACACACACAAACAAAAGTTAATGTAGATACCTAGTTGCATGTATTCAATGAACAGAAGAGGACCATCAGGGTCATACAGTATGAACACACGGAAACACTTTATGTTGAGTCACCAAATGCAAAAAAAACTCTGAAACCACCACATTTATAATGTAACAGAACATTTAGGAATGAATAGGTAGCGTTCATAAAATCAAGCCAAACCTATAACTAAAAAGTACGCGTTATAAACAAGCTATGTTTTCCTCTGTTACATGGACCAAAGTGTTTATTACTTGGCATGATTTTGATGGAATTAATATAATATTACTGAACCTATTGTTGATCAAGTAGTAGTTCAGTTGGAGTATTTCCCATTGCACTTACTTGTTGCTGATGAGCCCATGATCCCAGACAGCAGCTGAGCCTCATACTGTCTGGATGGAGGTTATTTTGCTTGAGAGGAATGGGTCTCACCTAAAAAAGGTCAAAGTTATTAACACAGTGGGACTCAATGGATCACAGTGGTCCTTGAGACAATTATGAAGGTTGACCTGTTTGCCCAACACTCTCCTGTGGCCTGTGCTGATAATCCCTATCAGTTTGTTCAGCTGTGATGGGGTGAGTCACTGAAGGTCTACTTTCTAAATGTCTTACTGTTATGATTTGTATTCCTCTGTCTTTGTCAGACTTTAGTTTGAAGAAGAGTCTGCATACTTGAAACATCACACTCTTTGATTTTCATTTAAGTATTACATTATGAGATCCCTCAATGGAGTTTATTTATTGTTAAAAGTTCTTTACTGTGAGTGATCTGCATAAACCTGCATGTATCTGTAACTAGTGTAGTGTAGCACTGCACCATACACTTTCATTTATCATTTAAAAAGGTATCAGCTGGCTCGTGATGGGTTGAAATTTGTTTAGTAATTGGATGCTGCAGCTGATCTGATGGGACTGTAAAAGAATAAAAGGGGGCCAGTGAAAGTCAAGGGCAATTTTCATGTGCATGAATATTAATGAAACAACAGGCCGACCTAAAAGGCTTACTGTTGAATAGCAGCATGCTATAAAGTATTTGAAACACATTTGACAATTTAAAAATGGTTGATTGATTTTTAACCACATAGTCTTTAATACATTTTAGTTTGTGGGGAGTATGGAGTGTCTGTGAGATACTAAGCACTTGCATGACAGCCGCTGTGCAACATGTTAGCGTATTAACAAGGGACTGATAGTAGTATGATGTCCCATTTTAGAAACACATGTCAAAATGATTCCTCCGGTCTCCCATCACATCCATGCATCCATCCCATATATTGTAAGTGTGAGGAATTATTAAAGAGGGAGGAAGGGATTGCCCGAAATCAAGGAAATAAGTGCCGTGGTGTTCTCCTAGAATGTGCCCCTGGTTGAGGTCACAAACACATGCACACGTACAGTCCACTCAAAAAAGTATGCACTTTTGGCTTAAACAACAGAAAACAAACTGGCTTCTTTAAGTGTTTTCACTCGACTCCATATAAAGATTATGGTCACAGTAATAAGCATTCAATGCTGAATAGAGAATCTATGGAACTGGGGCAATGGAACACAAATTTAAAATCATCCTCAACTGCGCCCAGATCACACATAAACACAGCTCTTCAGAATACCTTTATATCTGCCTGCCTCAGTGACCAGCGGTAGGGTACCAGTTCTCACCTGAGCACACAGGGACCTCTGCCCTCTTGGTAAATAAAATTTCAGATATGGTTCTATGTAGTAATCTTTGATTTGAACCTAGTTTCTGAGCTTTGGCTTATTCCAAATCTCCTCCTTCCATTGCTCCTTATGGCTCTTTAGTGGTTTTTGTTTGACTATATATATTTACTCTATTTAAACTTCAGATTATGCCTGAAAACAAAATTTAATCAGAGAGAAAATGTTGCCGAAACCTCTCTTGACCAAGGATAATTGTGTGCCCTGTCCAAGTCCTTTACTCTAGCAACTGGACAAAGTGGTTTAAATGTACTGCGAGTTATGTATTTGTTATATCCTTTCTGCTATTCTCACAACATACACTGTAATGTGATACAGCACTTCAACTGGAGAAATCTGCTCAAGTCCTCCTGACAAACATTCATAAACATTTCACCCCGCTGAAATGGGCTTGAACAAGCAATTGGACCTCATATCCTGTGATAAATTTCACAAGCTGTGAAGCATTGCTATGGGTGAATTAATAATATGGTTTCTCTGTACATTCATGCATGAACCTCTGTAGAAAAAAAGTAATGGCCACATATAGGTGAGAAACAGGCTCCACTGAATCACTCAACCTCATTACAAATCATGCATAATGTATCTTTAGGGGGGGTTAGAATTATTTTTTTCCTATTCTGCGTGTGTTGTCATGTGTATGTGCTTGTTTTGTTTGTTGCTTTCCCTGACCTGAAACCTGCTCTTGAGAGGTGCTGCAATGGTATATTCCAACCCAGTGCCCTATGCAACATTGAGCCGAATTGGTCTCAGAGCTCATGTCACTTCACAAATTTTAATGTAATTTACACTGGCTAACTGCAGGTGGAGGGACACACTCCCCACATTTAGTCACTGTTAGTGTTTGCCTTTGATTTCGTTTCCCACATTCTGACCTCTCATTTGCCAGTGGCACGTTTTGATCGATATGTGAGACAAATGTTGATAACCTTGGCTTGACCTCCTATGACCCTGTCAGGTTGATTTAACAGGGAATGCACTGCAAAGTGTGTGTTATGTGGATGGAGGAGTATGTTGATACATATAAAGCTGTATTATATTTCTTTGATGCTGGCTTGGTTACTTTATGGTACAAGATTTGAATAGACATACTCCACCACAGCAATTGGATTATGCTCCCAGTTACCATTAAAGTCATTTTCCACTTTCTTAGATTAAGAAATCTAACATGTATATTGGCCTACTCTTAAATGTGTATTAGTAATTTTCTATACTTTATATACATACATACTTTATTTTATTGGAATAAAGTCTAATTCCAGAACTGTTGCAATCATGTTTAAAGTATGTCCTGTGATAAATGCAGTGAACCTTTTATGTATCCTATTAAAGTACCTAATTATTTTAATGCAGTACGTTAACCAATCTTGTGCTGTATTGTATTGATAGCAATTCTAAGACGAGTTATTTTGTAAATTGCAATCGCAGGAGTATGTTGTTTTTGGTATCAAAAGCAAATGTGTCACCCAGAGGGAGACTGTGCAAACTCTACTCAGAGACTACCAAGATTCAAAACTAGGACCCTCTTATATACCACTGACCAAACCACTGAGAGCATGGAAACACAAGGATTCTCATGACAGTTATTTTGTAATATCATACCAAAGGTTTCAGCATGCTTCCTGCATTGCCTACTTTGTCATAATAGTCCTATTACTACAAAGAATAAAGATAAGTTTTATTTTAAAGTCGATCATTCTTTAACAATGAACCAGATGCTTTAATGAGAAGGAAAATAATAACAAAGGGTACACGATTACAACCACATCTTTCTTTTTTAGCAAAGGAAAGTTCAATGGACATTTCTAAGTCAGGAGAGCCATTCTTATTATACTTCTGATTTCACTAGGTCTTTGAAAGTGTCTGTGTTTTACAATCTCCAATCTAGTCATGATCACTTTAAGTGTATATATATATATATGTATACACATAGTATGTGCCATCACTAACGTGTGAATGTGGAAGCTGGGCTGAATAACGGAAACAATGAAGTGAGTAATGTAACTAGGCTTTTGCTGTTGAGTAATTAGTAATGTAATTACTTGTTCAGTGAGTAAGTAATGAGTTAGTAATGGCCAACATGGAATACATAGTACTTAAAGTGATTGTGATTTGTTACTATTTCAACCAACTAGCACTGCCTCTATTAATAATCTTTAACTCAGTGTTAACAAATGTTTTTGTTCTTTTCATGACATAGCCCTCTTCATGTTTTTCTGTGTTTCAAGTGATTTTATTTATTCCCATGCCTAGTTTTGTTTCGCCTTTGTTCATGAAAGGGAGAAACATAATCTCCTCACATAATGCAGCATTCACTGGCCTGTAAAACAGAGGCTTGGAATATATCCAGCGCTGACAGTGACAATATGCAGCTGAAATTAGGAACGCCTTGTCAAGACTTGTCAGGTAGGGCATCTGTTTTAGCACAGATTTCAGAGGTAATGATTATACTCTGATGATGCACAGCTGTGGGCCATTATCATCCCACCAATGCAGAGGAATCCCTAAACCAAGAGAGAGATAATGAAAGAGAGAACCTTCCCGGGCATCCGCCGAGACATTTAGGATTCATTTCATCACAGGATCACAAGCCATCATATGAACACAGCTCTATAGCAAAGTACATGGGGGGGCAACATCTGAGCGAGCTGCAGCCTGGCAGAGTGCGAGAGAAGAAAGACCTGAGAGAGCAGAGAAGAAAGGAAGAAAGTAAAAGGTGAGCGAAAGAGAGAGAGGTTGCCACCCGCTGGTTGGACAATGGGGAAGTGGTCAGAGTAATCAGTTATTGACCTTTTCAGCGTCACCTTTGAGTGGTCTAAGAACGCCTGTACCGATGGTTATGAAAGACTAAATGCTGGCGACATCAGCCGTGCTGAACAAATTGGTGAGTGGAAGAGGTTTTCCTGTAATCAAGAGTTATAAGTGTTATGGTTAAAGTTATGGAGCTTTTATTGATTACATAACCCTGCTAGGTAGACCTAAAGGTAAAACATAATGAAAGGATTCAAGCTCAACAGCATGCACCGTGGTTGTATTTGACTTAGAGAGTTGTTGCAGTTTTTTGGATAATGAGTAATGTGGTCAATTTCCTTATTGAGTAACACATTAAATCTAAATGTGGGAGTTAATTTCCAACACTGTTGAAATCTTATAGAAACAGTGAGAATGCTGCTTTTACAAGGGTTACAAAGCTATCTGCAAGTGTTATCACACCAGTCTTTTTACTGTGAGTCAGGTGTATATCTTTAGAATGAAATATTTTTTCCTCCCCATGACCCTGAACAGGATGAGTGATTTAGAAAATGGATAGATGGATGTTTATTCCTATCCATATTGGTTCAATTTGAATGCTTTATAATATCACATCAACCAGCCTACTTCATCATCTACACTTGAGGAACATCGACAGCTGCCATTCATGCTTGCAACTCTTTCAAAGTCCTCTCCTTCATGTCAACGTATTGTACTCTGAATGAGACAAACTCTCTGCTTCCTCTCCAAAAACTCCTCAGCACAGCATTTTCTTTTTAATTAGTGCATACATCATCTTCATCTTGTATAAAATGTTTCTATATTCCGTCCTTCTAACTTTCGCTCCTTCACTGAAGAAATCAAACTCTCACTGCATTATAAATCATGTTGGAGTTGTATTCATATTGATATATGATCCTAATCAGAGCTGGCTGTGCCTTCGCCACACTGTACCGTAAGAGCAAGGGGGTGTCGGGGTCTAAGAGACTCCTGTTGTAAAACATAGTTAAATACAATTGATTTTTTTATGCTCTATATTTGTAATTGTTGGTGGCACAACGTTTTAGGCAGCATTACTTTCTCTCATTGGAATTTAATAATAGTTTGTTCAGAAGAGGTCTGACATATCTGGAATCTAATTGATCCCAAAGTGTAACTGTGTGGGATAACAACTTTTAGATGTTTTTAACTGTGAATTACTTTTTTGGAGATCTATAGTTGTCCATGCATTGTCTGCAATGCTGCTCTCAAACAGGGTTTTACACCGGTGTGGCACTGCTCATCCTTAAGGGGTGTGTTGAGGTCTTTGTCCTCCATAGAAATTGACAGCCAATTTTAGAGCTCTGAGACAAATTCTACCTGTCTATTTTATATAGTGTTATATATGCTGTTGCTTTAACTTTTCCCGAGGTAACCAGCTTTAGAGAAAAATACTAGTCAAGGGTTACCTGACCAAACACCAGATTGTATGCACTTCCCATCATGTTAAATCTTAAAACTGCTATATTCTTACTCTTGTATTTACAATGGATCAAATGTATGTCAAAGGTGTCCCTCATAATGATAAACCCATATATGCAGCAGGCAGCTATTTTCATCGAAAAAGCTGTAAAAACCTATACACTATGTGCCCAGCAAGTTACCGACTAGCTGGTTAGTGTAATGAAGCATTGAGCAGATAAAGAAACCAAGATTTCCTCTGGTGGAGAGCAAAAGAGAGTTAATATTGGACTTACATTTATCACGTGGCCAGAAAAAAAACTCAGAATGAATATCTGCTGGGTTTGTTTGCCACATCATCTTTATAAGGTAATAATATATCAGTGTTGTGTTTACAGCTTGTTTCTGCTGCCCCCAAATGGCCAAAACAAAAATGCAAGCGTAAAACAATCGAGCATGGATGAATTTCAATGGTCGTGAAATGTGGCAACTCATTTGGCATTTGTTTCAGTCGCTGACCAGAGGCTTTTGTTAACAACTGTGACTTAGTATTGTGCCGGAAATTAGAATAAATGTGCATTCATGCGATTAATATTTGGAATCCAAGTTCATATACCTCTGTGTGAGATGAAGAGGATCTAAAGATACGATCAAAATCTCTTCCTCACCTTTTTAAAATCCTTCCTTGGACATGACAGGGAGACATGAATACAACACTACATATTTCAGCTGTAACTCTGCTGACCTGCTAAGACATGGAAAGACAATTATAAGAGAAGAAGATGACAAGCTTGTCAGCATGACAGCTCACTGTGAATTCCATTTGTCCTCCAAGCCTTTATTCGCCTATATGAGTCACACCTGATTGAACCTCCCCAGGGAGAATGAAGAGCAAGAATTGTAGCAGACTTGCTCTTCCTATTTTGCTCACATCCACATACATACACTGTGGAATTGCATTGGAGTATACTGAATATAGGGTTAGAAATTTAAGCATATATACTTGAATAAACATGCACATGAGCTCCAGAACTGTCTCGAATAATTCACACTGAAGTGCAAACACTAACCTGAACGGCAATACCAAGATAACCAGAAACAGAAAATACAATGGAACCCCATCTTGGAGGAGGAAGAAAGAGAAACAACAGAAAACACTTGAGGGCAGTTTACAATGAATGGATATAATAGATAAGGATGGAGCCATTTGTAATTGGTGAGTTACAGATGTAGTATTTGGGTAGAATTTATGGGGAAGAAGTACAGGATAGGAACCAAAGGAGTGTCTGTAAAGCCAATAACCATCATACAAGATATCAGTATTTGACCTAAATAAACAAACATTTGACACATGAGCCATAGATTCCAACTTTTACCCCCGCATTCATCAAATTTAATTCAATAAATGATGTTTGCGTTGTATGTACAGTAATTACTATATGCGAACAGGAGGCGGTTTGGCAAGAGGGTTGGTTGTCATTCACACGGTTTCTAAAAGGTGAGAATTAAACATGTGAAGGGATCACTGAGGCTGCTGATTATTTACAAGGAAATTAATTACATTTGCCTACAAGGTATTAGGGATGATAGACGTCTCAATATGGTAAGCAGGTGGTGGGCGTCTGAACTTGGTTTTCAGGAGGAGGTACAGGGTTAAAACATCAAAGATCCAATTAAGCTGTGAAGTTATAGGTCCAAGTTAGAAAAACAGTGGAATAACAGTAACACAGTTTCATTACTAAACCACTGTCAGAATATGCAGCTTGTTTCCATGCTACCCTTAAAGGGACAGTTCACCCCAAAATCAAAAATTCATACTTTTCCTCTTACTTGTAGAGCTATTTATCCATCTAGATACTGTCTTTTTGGCGTGAGTTGCTGAGTTTTGGAGATATCGGCCATAGAGATTTTTAAATATAATGGGACAATATGGCACTTGCCTTGGGGTGCTCAAAGTGCCAAAAATAAAAAAAACATTTGATAAACTTAACAGCAATGTCTCTTTCAAGAAATCATGACCCGGTTACTCAACAGATTTGTTGTGAGCAGTTTCATGTAGGAACTATTTTCCCTTTCTACATGAAACTGCTCACAGCAAGGTCAAGGTCACAATCTCTTCTCCTAAACTCGGCAACTCACACCAAAACAATCTAGATGGATAAATAGAACTGCAGGTGAGAGGGAAAATATGTATTTTCGATTTTCGGGTGAACTGTTCCTTTAAGGAAGGACAGTACTATGAAGTCATGAAGTAGAATGGTATTTTTAATTCTTTCAAAGGATTATTTTATTGGAAATATTTTGTAAATGATTAGCTCCAAGGCATAAAATTTTAATTGTCTCTCTCCATAACTGTCAGTATTCACTGACTCATAGTTCAAAGAGAGTGGACATGAAATTGCGTCTGTGATCTAAAAGAGCTTTAATGCAAACAGTATTTCAGATAACCAGCTTCACAACAGCCACACTGTGATTTAAATCAATCTTGGAGATAAGGGAAATGAGGCCAAATAAAGATCAATGCATGGAACTCAAGGGTGTGCGGCATAACTGAAAACCTCAGATTTATCTCACACCTATGTTTTACATGCTGTATTCTGTGCTTTGAGACACACCTTCAGTGCATATATTATGGATGTTTACAACCGAACTGGACTCAGTCCCAAAACCTGCGGGTTTCCGCTATCCCTGAGGTTGCCGTTATTGTGACAGCTGTTCATATAAACTAAACAGGTGTTACTGGTCACTGCTGAGAGCCTCTCTCTTCTCACACCGTCTATATCACCTTGTTTTCTTCCTGGGTTGTGTCACTTACATTTTTGATTTCTCTCAACCACTTCATTTACTATGGCTCATCCAGCTCTGGTAGAACCGATTGGATGAGCAGCCAGATACAGTTTTATTGGTCTCCATGCAGTACAGATCAGTACAAGAAAAGAATAATAGATATCTGCGCTGAATATTTTATTATTTAAGAGAACTATCAGACATGTTTTCTCGTCAGTAGTCCATGAAGAATAAAGCATAATGAGTTATAAGATTTGTTAATAAAACACAAAAAAGCTACAGAATGTATTCCAATATGTAGAATACATTTTACAGCACATATGAAATGTTAAGGCAAGCACAATATGACAGTTCATCACATGAGCCCTCAGGCACTTTCACTACATGCTGCACCTACAGTGGAATGCACAATATGCAGCTCCAGCCCCACAATACCACAATTGTATATAGCAGTGGAGAGTCTGAAGCTAGCTGTAGCCAATTTTCTAATATAAAGCTAATATTTTATTTTATTCCCATATATGTCACTAAATGTGACTATATATTATGTAAACTGTGCCGTTTTAGGGAGTCTGTCAGTGAGATGTAGAGAGGACATAAATATGGTATAGTAAGAGGTTTAGATGTGATGTCTTTTCTATATGCTTACACATTTTTTCTGCATCCTCAAATCTCTAAATTAAGCATGAATATGGATGAGCTTTTCTATGTCCCTGATAAGTGTGTGTTGCACCAAATTGCCATTTTGTAAGTGTGTATCGTCCTTTAGTATAATGCAGAGATTAGCCGAGCCTCAGGTAAAGCCTAACAAGAGGGTTTGGTGTGCAGAAACTCCAGCCAGTGACCAATTCACTGGTCAACACTATTCGCTTTTTTTTTTTCCAGAGAAAGACAAAGGGAAAGAAGTGAGAGGGTGGAAAAGGGCAAAGACTTACAGAGGATTCGCACAAATTGTTTGGTTGGACTGGGTTGTTAGAGAGCTGGGTGAAGGGGGCTCTGGATGAAAGTATTAAGATCAGAACAGCGTTTTGCAATTGTATTTCCACCACATCCACCGCAGGAGGCATTAAGCTGCACTAGAGAAGGAGGGGATGCTTCTTCAAAAAGATACAACTTATATCTATAAAACTATAGTTTTCATAAATGCTGGCTGTACTACATCCTCAATACAGTACTACAGTCTTCCATATTTGCAGCCTGCGAGTGACTGCTCCTTTGTGACACAAATTCTGTGCAGTATATGCATGTTTGCATTCTGCTTGATTTGGGGTAGCCACCATGGCTGGTGGAAACAGCAGCAGCATCTGTTAGATCCTGCAATCCATCCAAATTTTAGCCTTGTGAGCATCTGCTGCAGCACTCTTCAAGAGAGGGTCTGCATTGGAGGAAAGGAAAGAAGAAGAGGAGGAGAGAAGAGGCTCTGTAGGATAGCACAGGAAATTAGAAGAAAGAAATTGAGTGATTTAAATGTATGGAGAGCAAAAACAAAACATGATGTGAATAGTATGCTGATAATTTTTGTCTCAGGATTGATTTAGCAATTAAATTTGTTGTACAATGCACATGGCACATACACAGTAAACCTGATATCCTAAACGTTTGCCATCCAGAATCCAGTATTGCTCATAACTATGAGATGGCAGACAGAAAGTGGAACGATCCAGCACACTTGTGTCTTCAAACACTATGATGTGAGGCTGTGCCATACCAGCTGTCGTGGTCATTACAAGGTGGTGGCAGTGCCAACCTCTTGGTCAGCCAGCAGCTGCCTTAGCAATGTGGATCGCTCAGATTAAGGCCGGCTCCAATCTGCTCTGATCTGTTCGAGGAAACAGATGATGATGAAGGGACAAACAACTAGAATCAGAGATAGCACAACTAATCCAGACAGTCATAGGATCATGCACCAAAAGTCATCACAGGAAATTACTACAAATGACACAAATGCGGAGATGAACCAATGAGCAATGTGTTTTTCGTTCATTTCACGGATCTTGGAGAGTGATGTTGGGGTTGGATCGCAATCAGTACACCTGTTGTCAGAGAGGAAATGTGGAAGGTTTTCATTTATCTTCAATAAATCATTTTCAGTACCTCAGTTAAGCCAAAACGGATCAGTAAATATGTTTAATAATGCATGTAAAAATAAGCTTTGACCAAAAGTTTGTGTGTGTGTGTGTGTGTGTGTGTGTGTGTGTATATGCGTGAGAGAGAGCTTGTACACTCTCCTTAGTGGGATGGTGACCAAAACATTGCCATTTCCACAAAATCCTCCTCATTGAGACATAGAATATAAGCAAGGAGCTGTACAGCATCAGTTACGTACGTGTTTTCATTCAGAAAACAATTTTAAATATCAGCTGGCTCTCACCTCTTCCAGAAGTTGAAATGAAATGTCGTGGGCCATCTCGTTTGTGTCACTGGCGACTGTTTGTTAGAGAACAGCACTGTATCAACTTTCCTAAGAGCCCCATCACAGTATACCCTGAATAATGGCGTTGGCAGCAGGTAGAGGTAGATCTTCACTGACAATCTGTGGTCTTTGCGTGCGGGCAATCTGATATAGCAATAAAGGACACCTTCACTCATTCGGGAAAGGCTGTTTTTTGCTTAAATGCAGTTGGCTATTCATCTGGCCTCTGCTTTTTCTTTGCGGCAGGAAGGCCATATTTGTTATTTATGTTTGAAAAAGCTTGGTGCTGGCCTTGTGGGGTTTTTTGCAGTTGAGACAGAATCCTTCGTGCCTTCATCAGGTGTTGTTGTTTTTTTTTCAAGGAACTTGGACATAATTACCCCATCTGATCAGTGGTGCAAAATAGAAGGCAAAAAGGAAACACTGCAACTAACTAACAAACTAACGTGTCCTGTAGTATGTGTTTAGTTTGACTGAAGCTATACAGTCATATGCATGTTTGTCTGTGTCACAGAATGCTCTCTAACTGTCAGTTGGTTTTATGTCAGTAATTGGAGAATAATTAATCCTGCTTTATGTAAATGAAAAAAACAACACATTTTTTAATTAGAAATCTGCAAATAAGGTCTCCGTCTAGATGCATATCCAACGACACACCAACTGCACACACAGGGTCACCTTCGCCAAAAATGATAAAATATGAATTTCTATCTTTTGGCTACTAAGAAGCTTGCATGTTTGCTTGCACTGAAGGGCATTACAGGGGGACACTGAGGGGAATACTAACAAGAGTCAGAGGTTGATACTGCATATAGGAAATGAGTGAGTAGTGCAGAAATCAATGAAAACTAAACAAGCCTTGTATAGACAGTGGGCTCATCAATTTTAATAGTGGTGAATGTACAACAGTAATGCTTTCACACCCTTAATGCAGCGGATTCCAGAATAAATGGAAGGGGCTTAATCCTGCTCAGTAGTCCCAACACGGCCAATCGCTTCTGCCCACACCACTGACAGAGGACACATAGGACACAGATGGCTCATGCTCCAATGCCATAAAACACCATGGGATCCGTTGTAACTTGTGCAAGGGTAAAGTTCATTCCTGCGTGACACTAAGACCTGCTGGGATCAACCATACCAACACATAAAAGTAGGTGGGAGGCTAGAAGTGGACACAGTGAGGGACAAGCAACCAGACTTTGCCCACTCTTTACTTAATAAAGCAGTGTTACATGTTCCTGCCACTGTGTGAAGACATTATGGTCTGGACTGACGCGAGAAGGCACCCTTAACAGGCTCACACTGTTTTCTTCTTGAAATAAAGCTTCTATATAATTAACACTCACTTTACAAGTAATGGCAACTAGTGACATATTCATGTTTCTATTGTTGTGATATATGTATATAGTTATCTGCAATTTAATGCAGCTTTTCACCAACATTCAAAGTTCAAGGCTAATGCTAGCCAATTCAATGACTTACACATGAGAAAATATATTAAAAAGACACATCTACAGTACAATATGAAAACTGAAGTAATCTGCTGTTATTAGTATGATCTTCTCGTTATATCCAAGTGAATATTTTCAAGGTAAAGAAGTTCTGATTGATCCTAATCTTTAAGAATAAAAAAATGTGATATACTGAGATATACTTACTGTATGTGTTGAAGGCTGAATATTTAGCTGGAAGGAGCGCAGAGCCAAGGGGCCTAATCTAATAAATATTGATCTTGAGGTGATCCGGAGCAAACATGGAAGCACCATTAAAAATGCAGTATGCGAGTCGAGAGCAAATCAAATCATAATCGAGAGTGTTACATGGCACTTTTGACTGACTGTACTGCTCACTTTGCTGATGATACACGCACGTTATTGAACTAATTCAATATAAAATTTGCGATATCTCCCAGGTGATGAAAAATCATGCCTATAGACCATAAGGTAGAACTTAATGTACAATGTCTAATACTTAAGATGGGTTTTGGCCAAGATAAACAGCCATAGGCGCTTGATATTTATTTGACAGCCTAACTACATTTCTACTTGGATTTCTGCAGTAATAATACTGCCACATTTGGTAGTAATATGCTGCATAAGGAAAAACATGATTGTACTATGTTTGATTCACATTGATTTAGTCATGACATGACCTTTGAAATACATTTGTGGACAAATGTAGCAGGACATTACTGATATCACTAATAGTAAATGATAACTAATTATCAGTAAAAAAAAAAAAATTACTATTAAATGTTATCTTGTATTTTGTTTGTATCTGATGTATTAGAAGTTGTAGAGCTTGTTAAATAAAGGATCTGTCTATACCTTCTTCTTTATACCTCCAGATCTAACTGAATCTCTTCTGAGCATTTTTACAGTAATTATTTGGAATTATATGATGTTTTGTGCGTTTAACTCGTCTTTACTGCCTACAACTTATTTAACCTTTAAACTAATGATGTTAAATAAGAAAGTGCGCCCAGGGGATACAGAGACAAACACTCACCCACTACTGGACAGAGCCAGGATCAATTACCATCCTGATCAAACATGTTTGGCAGCGATCATGTCCTCATCGCTCCACTAGTGACTCCTGCTGGTTGGTGGGATGCCTGCAGTGAGGGGGGCGGGTAGGATCATTCAGCAATATAATTGGTAGCTAAACCATGCAGTGCTTCAACGGTAATCCGTAAAATCTCAAAATCAATTCTAAAACGTACTGGTAACCAGTGAAGAGAGGCTAAAACAGCAGCTGCTTTGGCCTGAGATAGTTTTTTGGCTTAACCCTGAATACAGTGAATTATAATACTGTAATCTAACTGAGAAGATCTAAAAGCAAAAGGACCTTCTCGACATCATGTCAAGAGATAAAATACCAGATTTCTGAGATGCTCCGCAGTCGATAAAAACATGATTGAACAACTTTTCTAACTTGTTGTTGAAATGAAAGGTCACTGTCAAATATTGCACCACGGTTTCTGGCTGCAGGTTTATTATTTGTAGACAGGGAGCCAAGATGTTTTAGTGTTTTTTGTGGGACCAGTAAGAATGATTGAAGGTTTGTTTTCATTTAGCTGGAGAAAGTTTTGGGTCATCCAGACAATATAATTACTGATGAAAATTGCCTTCTTCACTGGTTTTTAATGACACATAAATCTGCGTGTGATCTACAAGCTACATCAGCCGCTGTGTCTAACCTGCCTATTCCCAACATCACAGCATAGACTCTGTATGGCCTGTGGCAACAGATATTCACTCTGTCTAACAATGTTGGTTAGCTTGTGAAAACTATAACTACAGTAAATGAATGTGATGAAATTTCCTTTTTCACATGATTAGACCCCTAATGAACTAAATGTAAATTAATAAAACGAGCTTGTGTGCTCCATATCCTTTAAAATGTACCTGGGGAATCCCCATCTGCCGAGCTTACTGATCAAGGTGCATCCATCCCACTCAGGAGACAGGTGAACTGCTGGGAAACTGATCCTGCTGAGAGACCTTCTGTGTGCGCTGACAAGTTCAGGATAGAGCACATTTGTGTTATGATGAGTGGCTTTGTCAAATCAATCATAGAGATACAGTAGGCACTTTTAAAACATTGTCACACCTGTAACTGAAATAAAATACTATGGTTTATTTAGTGTTTTTGTTGAGATCTACTCTACAAGGTAGATACAGTCTTAATTGAGGGGTTAAACTAATTATCTGTGGGTTCCTTAGGGATACAAATACTAAAATATTTGCCCAAGACAGTGGAAAATAGGAAACTGTGTTTTAACCTCACACAAACCTTATCCTTTATCCTTGTCTGTTTCAGTAGATACCATAGCCCATCTAATCCAAATAACCACTGGCTGTACTGAAATTTCAGCTTTTATCAGACTTTTGTTATTTAGTGTGTTATTCAGTCTGACAGAAATAATTGTTTATATCCATGAGATTAGCTGTACCACTCTGGTAAAAGGGTACCAGAGTAAGAACATTTTATTTAAGACAGTCAGCAAATGCCGAGGAAGTTAATTCACGGGTTTAACCCATTTAGAATTGCAAAGTACTTCATAATCATAGTGTATGAAGTAAGCCAGTTTGTGAGTTCCAAAAGTGTGAATGTTAAAACATTGGGTTCTCAATAATACAATTATTTAACAAATCACGTTATATCATTAATTCATTGTCTGGTTAATAAGTGACAAGCCACTAGTGAAGTTTTGTCACTGGATTTGATATTGGTTGTGTTCGTTCAAGATGCGTTCTGTTATAATACTAAATAAATAGCCTGGAAGCCTCCATGCAATCAGAAAACAGGTGCCTGTCTGGATGGCTAGACTGATGGATGGAACAAGTACCTTGATGAATGTCAGTAACATGATACGTATTGTTGCCAGAGGTGTTTCTCTGGTAACAGCTTAGTTTTTCATCAACACGACTGAAACAAAAGGTCTAAAGTTAACTCCCCAAGCTCTCCATCATTTCAGCCCCAGTTTTGCATGTTAATTAAGGAGATTGGGGGAGTAAGTTGAACTCTCCTCTTCGGCCTCTATTAGTTCAGTGATAGTAGTAGATGTTGTCCATGTGTAATTTAGGTAATAGCAGGGAAACTTTGATCGTTCGAAATGTCACAGAGGAAAACGTGTTTTGTTTTTAGATACACTGATAAACTTTTAAATAGAGGAGAAACCTGTACAAGAATAAACACAGGCCCTAGATCAACATTAGCTTACAGAATCAGCGCCCGATCGTCTTCTGTCAACCAGATTAATAGCCTGCATCCAAATGTGCTCCGGTGGTACTTGGTCACACCTCCATCCGTCACACGGCGGGGATTCTCCAGACAGACTTCACCATTTTACCCATCTGTCAATCAGCACCAACAGGCTGACAGCCCGGGCTCCTCCTGCCAAACCACACAACACCTGCCACCTCATTGCTGTGCCACAAGGGCCCGGCCTTCACCTGGCTCCATGCCCCACAGCCCTCAGGACAACCAAGAATCAAGCATGAAGCATCTTGTGCTAGTATCCAACATGTAAGGTTACACATTTGCATTTTTGGATTTGGTTTGTTGCGGATAGCACAGTTACAGGTCAAAGGCTTGTAAAAATATAATCAAATGGATACACAAGAAGCTTATATTTTGTTTGTTAGCCATGCTGGTGACCTGCAGGGGATTGGATCAAAACAAATCCTTTTACAGCCTTGATAAATTTAGCTAAGTATGATGAATTGCTCTGCACTATTTACTGTAATTTACCTCCTCTGGTGTTCACACCAAGAAAAATGTAGGGAAAAAGTCACAAAATGGATGTAAATGTATACCTAACAACTAGATGCTGAATAATTCTGAGGGAATCTAGGACTATATAATATATAATTATAAGTTACTTACAGCAGACTGATGGACACTCGTTCCTAGATGCAGTATCTGTTTTGCTGCTAAATGGTGA
This sequence comes from Coreoperca whiteheadi, assembly GCA_011952105.1. Lineage (NCBI taxonomy): Eukaryota > Metazoa > Chordata > Actinopteri > Centrarchiformes > Sinipercidae > Coreoperca > Coreoperca whiteheadi. The sequence goes on along the minus strand of CM022482.1, from coordinate 20,527,039 downwards.
TAGTGTTACGTCTGCTCCTGCCAAAGTTTGCCAGCCGCGTGTTGCTCAGCATCGCCATCTCCACCACTATTACCTTCACCGCCTTGCTTTTGGATCCCACCGCCAACCTCCCCACCATGCTCCACATTTCGTCCTCGTCAGCTCCGGACCCCAACCCCTGGTCTCCATCCACTTCCCCTTCCCTGTTTATTAAAAAACCTCTCAAACTTACTTCCCTGCGCTTGAGTCCAACCAGTTTGTAAAACGTAACAGATAATAACGTATTCCTTTCTTACTGTTTCTTTGATGTACCTTGATGTACTATGAATGTATCATCATCATTACTTAATCGTAATTACTATTTTTGTGTCCCCTCAAATGAAAACATGTATAATCCTACCCAATGGGTAGTGAACACATTTGTTCTGTGAACCTTCCTGTCATCCACACGTTACAAACATACTTGGAAGTTTAGGATGCATAACAAAAGGAAAAAAAAATAAAACAAAAGTCACCTCTCCCCTCCTCTCATCTTTCAAGTTCCCCATGTCCTCCAGTAGAATAATGGGCTATTTTCTACTTTGAAGCACTTGCAAAGTATTTCTGCAAATTTTGCAGCCCTTGAATAATTTAAATATTTATGCCTGAGACCCAATATTACTAACCATGTCATCGAACTGACAGTTTGACTGACAGGTGAAATACCTATCTAATTTATAGATTGGTGGACATTAATTGGATTCTCAACAGCAAGTGAAATGGATTCATTATTGCTCAAGGCCCTGTGGCAGTTCAAGGTTCTGAAGTTAAATAGATTTTACATACAAAGTACTCAATGCAGCTGCACTTAATGCTCTTACTTTTTTAATGTAATATAGGCCTATTGATTGTATAATGCATTACATGTAATACGTATTTTGAAATTTGAAATGTAAGCTCTACACCTGTTGTTTATAATACAATCTGTGTCATTCTCTCGCGCCCGTAACTGCATAATAAAATTGTCAAATTGCTACAAATATGGCACAGAGATGCTAATGTCATGTTATGCGATGTTAAATATAAAATAACAATAAATATATTACTTTTAATGTCCTTAGTATTTATGTGTTGGCTAAAATACATTTTAATCAGCACTTCACATTAATTGTTTCCAATTTTTTAAAGGGTATTTTTATTATACACCATTATACTGTATAAGCCATTGCAGCCAGATGATTTCACCAAATGTAGAGCTTAAAGACAAAGCTTTTACAAATCCACCACATGTGTGTGGTGACAAGAATAATTACATGGCTTCACAATATTTGCATCTGAAAGTCCTCATCATAGACAGGTGGCGACGCGATGGGAACTTCAGTTTGTTTAGTCTTAAGTCTGTTTAGTCTTTAGAGTGATGGGAACCTCAGTCTGTTTCTCAAATGTCAGTCAGTGCTTGTTTATATCCAATCAATGCTGTCTCAGCTAATAGAGCGCTCATTCTTCAGCTCACAGCTTCTGGATCTGCCCTTAACACTTATCTGAAAGCAGCATTATAAACAAGACAAACCAAAGCAAACAAATCTACAGAAAATGACATTCTTCCCAGTCCCTGCACTTGAGCCAAAGTTTTCTGTGAGCTGCTGATTGCCAGGGGACTTAGTATATGCTGTCTGACTGCTGCTGTTCCCCACCTAGGGGATTTCAGGTCTAATCTGTCAGGTGCATGCCCAAGCATTTCTTTATCAACTTTATCAATAACAGTGCAGCATTGCCAGGGAAACAGAGAGAGAGGGGTGGCCAACAGCCAAACCCTTGGTCAGGAGCAGGCAATAATTACTCAGCCTCTCCCACAAAGAACCGGGTGAAGAACAAAGAGTGACGTCCACCTACAAACTAAAAACACATTCGGCGGTTTTCCTCCCCTCAATCACCCGATCGTCCTCCCCAAAAATACGGCCGTATAGGTCGTCCGTGCAAGCAGCTTATTACGACCCATATTTACGTTGACTGTTAAGCGGTAGTAATTGTAGTAGTTGGTAATTATGACGGGAGCAAAGGAGGAAGTCAGGTGAAGTAGTATAAAGAGCGACAAATACAGGGCTTTCACCCAGGAGACCACTGCTCGTGTCCTGTGTGAAACCAAAAGTCAACATTGACTTATTGTAAGTTGCGTATGTGAGTTAACTTACATATTTTAACCCAAACCATGATCTTTCCCCAAACCTAACCAAGTAGTTTTGGTGCCTGAACCTAACCAAACTGCGACCGTTTCACAATGTTAACCAAATGTGTAACCAAATTGTTACCGTGACTACGGAGGTCCGTTAGACCTGTCGCTGGTACTCTCCAACAGTCATATATGCCGTTTTTGGGAGTCACTGGCGAACGACCGGCTCTGTCGTTTAGGTATGGGGACGTGTTTGCAGTCCCACACCTAAATGAAAGTCTTGGCCTGGTGTGCCAGACGTTTTGCCTTGCAAGTGGCAACATTTTGTGAACGTGGCTGAAGATGTATACAATGATGAACATGCTGTGGTTTCAAGAGGAGAGTATTCACTCACTCATTGATCGCTGATCATAGCTGGAGTGCGGGAAATTTCTGTCTCCACCTTCTGGCAGTGACAAACACTGTCCACACGTGCTTAGGATGTATCCCTACAGTGCGCTCGCCCCAAGCTCGTGTTCAGAAATAGTTTTAAAAAAATACATTTCCACAGGTCCAATACAATAATCCACTTTTTAGGCAGAGTAATTGTAATAGCTACACAACCTACTCCAAATATTTTACCAACCTTTCCAAGAGGAGTAACGTGACATCTGTGTCTGCCCTCAGTCACTTCTCTCAGCCTCTCCAACGAGGAAAAGCTAAAGCTACACCAATGTTTATCCGTGTTTGCCCACACCATCGATCGCTTTCTTCTTTTTGGACTGTAGTCCTTCATCTGAACGAATTTCTTTTTTGTCTGGAGCATCAGACAGAATTATTTTATTTTATCTTTTGTTTTACTCTTTTGTTGCTGTGGCCATACTCCGTCGCTATGGTTGTTCCAGGGGCCATGTAGAGAGATGATAATTAACAAAAGAAACAATGGTCAGTAATGAATATTCTCACCAATGTATTTTAAAAAATGTTTTCTTTTCAACACTGACGGATCTCGGAGCTCTCTACATGGCTCTGGGTTGCTTCCCGCTTCGGCTCTGGCAAACCAATCATTGCTGGTTGGCATAAAATGCATCATAACCAGTGCGCCAGCGCGGGATTGTCGCCACGGACACCAGATTTAAAAACTCCGGTACACTTGCCAAACACAGGGAGATTTACCTGGTGGTGATAGGCTTAATCGGCATTGTGTGAACTCATTTGGCGAGGGCTTGAAGGTAATGGACGTTCATTTAAATGTAAAAGTCCCGCACTCTAGCTGTAACATTTTGAATATAAAAGGTACACCCCTGTAAACTCAGAGCCCGGAATGCCTTTTTAGAAACGCAAATTTAAACAATGGTGGTTCTGATGATTATTGTGACTAATGAACAATTGTTTAATCTTTTCTTTGTGTATGTTACTTCAAATGCTTTTTTTGCTATAAATTGGAAAAACAAGTAGACAAGTAGTCTAAGTAGACAAACCCATCAGGTGCTTACATGTTTAGATGAATTACACATTAATCTTAATATTTTTTCTCCAGCAGACAAAGCAACAACATCAAAGCCTCATTTACTTCGATATTGTCTGGGGTCAAAATCATGTTCACAGTTAACAGTTTTTTCCACTTGGAGGAGGGGCGTTTAACTTTATACCAACATTCCTCTTTTCCCACGCATGCTAAGATTTTCTTAGATTTTTTCATCTTGACTTCTGATGAGGCAATTTACATGGAAGGCTGAAAGACCTGTATATATGTCTGCCTGCATCTCTCCATTTCTTTATTTAAAGCCCCTGTCTGTAGTGGGAGAATCAAGAATGCTTGGCAAACAGCAATGCTGCTTTTAAAAGAAAGACAACTTAGGTCCTTGATTTTTTTTTTTTTACGTTTTACATAACATAAACGTGATAAAACAAACAGTGTTTTTACAAGCATTAAGGTTCGGCCACACCAGCCTTCAAAAAGACAACATTTTGCAGAGAAATTAATTAATTTCCATGGAGTCAGAAGAGTAGATATCCACACTTTTTTTTTTTTGTTGAGTTCAACTTGTGTATTTTTGACTTCTGAATGTGCCCAATGACCAATCACAAACTGTCTTGACAATGTTGACATTTGAGGGAACGGAGAGCCGGAGAGTCCAAAATGGCAGAAGCTCTCCTAGGTTATTAGCTGTGCGGCTGTGCCACTTTCTGGTGTGATAGTGCCTTTAGTTTACTTTTAGTTCCAATTCTAAACAATGGGCTTCCAGTCCAGTTTGGAGGATCAATATTAATCCAAACAAAAGCAACATGGTTTCGGGCACCTCATTCTTGGAGCTCAAACAATAACGTATAGATAACTTTGGCCCATATGCTATTGTAACAATTACGTCCTAGGCTGCTCGCACACACGCAAATGACAGATACGTGTTTGAACAGACATCATGTCTGAAGAAAACATTAAAATTAGATGGCTGCCATCCTTGGAGGAGAATGTGATCCTGTGTGGGAGGATCCTCATCACAGTGCTTCAAACGTCACAGCAACATGCAAGACATTTTCCATGGACTTCCTCTCGTTTTCGCATCCCCTTGTGACCTTTTTTTTTATTTTTTATTTTTTTTAGAGAAGATATGTCAAAGATGAGGCGAGGAGAAGTCTTTATTAAATGGAATGGATGTGTTGACATGTAAAATCTCATCTGGGGCTAGGTGTGTGCTTGTGCTGAGTGCGCACCGAAAAGTTTTTGGGTCATCCCTGCTGTTCTGCCTGAAACAGTCATGTCTAAATTTAATTTGCTTTTTCTGCATTGAATGACTACTTCTGTTTGCTGTGTTGGATGCCTGTTCTCTCATGTTGCTGGCTGACCTGAGAAGTTAAAACATATACTAACATTATTAATGAAATTTAATATATACTAGCTACTTTTCTCAAGACCTAGCGTCTGCTCTTTACTACTTAGTTCTACTACTTATTAGTGTGCTATTCAGTGTGCAATATATTTTGTGGTGGTCAATGACAGAAAGAACAAATGTAAATCTTGTATTACTACACTTTCCTAAAGACTAAGGTAATGACAGCACAGTTACCAGCACAGTTACCAAAGACGGCTGAGTTGCTAATCAAAACTGTCTATGCTTATCTGTTGACAAACAGGGAGATGCATAATGATGACAGACACCCAGTGCACCACAAAACTGGTATGCAGGTATTAGTAGTAGCCTATCTATGGAATCTGCAGAATCTCTAGTTTTAGGAGATGCCTCAAACTTCCCCCTAGCAAACGTAAATCGTCAGAGCCTCTGACAGAGATTAAAGTTTGTAGTCCCTTTTTTACAACTTGTTTTACACTTTACAGTGTCCTTGAGTTTGTGAAAGGTGCTTTCAAATTCAAATTTCTTTCAATGTATTATGGTTATTGTAACACTCAAAGTATTATGAGTAGTTACCTTAACATCTTTTACATTTTTTTATGTCAGAGGCTTTTATATATTTTATGACTAAGACTTATTGCTGAGCTGGTCTGTTTTCTTTTCCAACATATTTCATTGTGCCACACACACACACACACGCACACACACACACACACACACACACACACACACACACACACACACAGACACACACAAACAGAGCAGAGAGGTCACAGCGGACAGGATGAAGTGTGCGGACATTTACAGACGATTTCCTAACTCAGGATGAGAGAATTGCTGTGAAGAATCGACAGACCTGTCAGCCAATAAGACGCGAGTATTTCCTATAAACTCTCTCTGGTTGGTCTTGTGTTTCGTGACTAGCCACTCAAAGTCGAGAAAGTGGGGCTGAAAAATAAATATCTTCGAGGCTACAGCTCCGAATGCCTGGCGACGCTCATGGATGGTACAAGGAAATCAACGCTTGGGACTGAATGTCAGTTAAACTGTGAATTCTATATGATCATCTGACATCGTCGTTTCATATACCACAGCTTCCTGTAGAATATAATGATGTAATTATTTGCTAAAGGATAGAAAAACAAAACAAATACAATATGGATAATACAGTTTTATTAGCGTATATATTAAGAGACTTTATGCAGTCATGGGCAATATGAGACTGCAAGAACTTATTGAAATAGAAGAGAACGGTGAATCTAACCGTTTGAATCTACACCATGTTCAGTGCTGGCCACCAGTTAAGTATTAGCCTACTTACAGACCGAACGTTCATCCAGAACAGACAACAATGTTGGATTATTCATGAGCACAGAAACTGCATCTGCAAACTGAAAACAAAAAATAACTAGAAGGGCACTCAGAGAGCGCAGACCTCCACCAAAGCCAATAGTCCAGTCTTCTATGGTATGCAAAAGTCCAATACTGTTAGAATTACAGTATGTTAAAATATGGTTGTGCCTAGCTGAAGCCTCGTGATCTCGCACCCGTGATTGCTTATTTTTTACACACCTGATGCATTTGTTTCTACAGTGATGTTTGAGATGGCTGTTCTGTTTTGTTGAATGTTAAGTCGCAGCACACCAGTCACTTTAATTGCGACGGGTTCGTGCATGCTCGACGAATTCAGTTCATTTTGCCACAGACTTCAGTGTTACCATCTACCTATTTGGCAATGTTAATGAAGCTGTCAAAATAATTTGTGTATCCACGAGCAGTTAATGGGTTCTTCCTTGGCCCATGCTACACTCTTCCACCAAGTTTCATGAAAATCGGCCGACAGTTTTTCCATAATCCTGCTGACAGACAAACAAAAAAACAAACGGCACCAAAAACATAACCTCCTTGGTGGAGGTAAAAATCTATTTTGAGATTAACTGAACTATTCACTATACCCACAAATGGTAATGCTTATCCTCTTGTATCTAACTCAGTGCTGCAGTAGTAGCCAAGCATACATGCGAATACATTTGCTCCCTCTATCCACGTTGTGAAAGACTGCCATAAATTGATTTACTGGTTTTGTCACATCCATGATGCATCACATACAAAGTCCTGTTTAGCGAGTCAATGAAATCTGAGGAAATGTGTATTTAATTTATGATTCAATAACAAGGGACCTCTATTCATCTTGGTTCTTTTGATCTGTTGCTTGCAGATGACTGGATTGGCTACTATGAGAGTATACTGAGCCAAATAAAGCATGAACACACACAGTCATGATGACATAAAGCAAGATTTGTTTTTTCTTCCCTTATAGTGAGCTCAATAAGAGCTCATTTGTTTCAAGTTGCCAGACTTGCACAGAAAATAAATTATACCTGTAGACAAATGTATGATGATGACAGCCATGCGAGAAATAGAAAAAGTGAAGAAAACAATGGATTTGAAAAGGGGCAAGGTGATTTCAGCAGAAATTGGAGCCCTACATACAGAGGGAAAGCACAAGAAAAGGACAGGCAATGAGCTGGCGGGGTATCTCACTCTCCAGCTGCATGCTCCGGAAACTTTTTGGAACAGAAAGGTGGGATGGTGGATGGTGAACAGCCTGAGGAAGTGTTACACCCAAATGCATTCCAGTTGCTATATGAATTATTCCAGCCCCACTGTTTGCACAGGCTTTGGAAAACAACAAAAAGACTTTAAAGCAGGTTTGAAAGATGAGTGGATGAGTACTTGGATAAAGGGTGTAGGGAAAATGAACTACAAAAAATCCAGTGGGTTGCAAACATAAACACAGCCCTCAGTCATTGGAATGAAGGGCAGAGGAGAAAAAGAGAAACCTGCTGTCCCAATGTCCCAAGTTATTCATTTTTTCATTGGCCATGACTGATGCAATACAGAGAATAGGAAAAACACCAAGCATGTGAAGGTGAGGTAACAATTCTAAAGGGCAATTGTGACAATAGAACAACTAATACAAAGAAGAGCAATCACACGCTAAATAAACATACTTAAATATAGTACATCTGTATAAAACATCTGTGTATCCAAGGCACAAGGGATAACTGTAGTCAAGAAGTATTGGCTACAACTAGCCAAAGAACCAGGCGACACATTTATAGGTTACAAACTATTGAAATAAATGATGCACTTAATAACAGGCATGTTCTTGGTCTGCATCCATTATCTCACATGTTTGTAGTCCAAACTCATAAATGGCGTCAACACTCAATCATGTGCATGGAAATAATATTGAAAATAAAGACCTGTATATTATTTTCTGTCAGGTGGAGGTACCTCCAGTGACTCAGAGTTACCAGAGCTTCATGATGATCAACGGAAGTCCAGTCAGAGCTCTGAGGAAATGCCAGGTGCAAAACAAATACTCCAAAAAAAAAAAAAAATGCACAAAAGTAATCTAAATGTATATTTATTTCTGTAGCCTTAATCATGGAAGTGCAGTTGACTTAATAATTGTTGAGACATTTGGCTGTTTTCAACTATTTTGAAAGTTTGTTGAAGCAGTTTTTGTGTATAGTAATAGAACTAAAAGACATGTTTTTGGCATTTATCGTAAACAGAAGAAAAAATCAACACAACAAAATGGTTACGGTATACTTCGTCTGAATGTCAATGCCAATCTCAGAACACCATTAGCTATCGCCTCACGACGATTAGCCTCTGGGGAAAACGGCCAATGTTTCAGGGCTTTCCGGCGTAGCCAGCAGACATCAGGATAACGGATATTCGGGCCAGGACTTCCTCTTCCATACGCTGGTCAATGTTTACAGTCCAATTAGCAATCTAAACAATGTCCAATTCAACAAGAAAAGGCCAATGAATTGCAAGCGTATAAATGCATTAGCAATGTAAATGTAATGAAGGAATTGTCAAGATGTGTTTTATCAAATGCAAGGTGACAATGATATGTTAATCAAAATCCAGGAGTCTGCAGATTAGTCATGTGTGAATTTGTGAATAAAAACCAAGGAGGTTTCAATAAGTTAAGTATCAGTACTTGATACATTTCCTATTTTCTGGCATGGTTCTTTTTCCCAACTATGTTATACATTTCCCCACACCTTTACTGATGTGCTGTCAAACATTTTTAATTTGTTCATTAGCCACGACACTGTCTCCCCACAGATAAATCCTCATGTTGACACTTGTCACTTAGCCATGCTGTGTTTGCATTGCACAGAATAAAACACAAAGACACCTACATACAGCATGTTGAGGTCATCGCATCAGAAAAGCGTGAATTAAACTTTGTCCTCGTGAATAAATGGAAGCAATATTCTAGTATTACCAAACTAGCCAGTCAAGTGCTTACTTTGATCCACAGATGTAAATTCTCTATCCCTCGTCTGGAATTTTTGTATATATCTGCAGGACACAAAAATCTTAAAAAATCTTTTCCACTCTCCTATAATTTTAGAAACAAACCAAATAAAGCAAATGTTGACAAAGAGCACATTACAATAAACATTTTGATGGTATAGATAATTCAACTTTCTTTAAGCAAATGTGGTCTATCTGATCAAACTGGACGAGATCTGTGTCTCTTGAACCTTATGGGGACAAGATACCCAGAATAAGTACGGATGTTTAGAAATATCATTTTCTTTGTTAAATAGAGAATAGAGAAAGTCAACACTGACTTGAAGCACGAGACGTTTTCACAATGAATATTTAACTAAAAGGGTGATCTTTCCCTAACCTTGACCAGACTGAATTTGCCAAACCACGCGCGGGATTCAGTGGGGATGTGAACTAGCAGGCCAGATGTACAGCACCTTCTTGTTCTGAAGATCTAAATTGCATCTCATGACAGGCTAACTATCTTAGTGTCTGCATTTTTTCAGCCACATCACCTGGCCTTCATCAGTGGATTGAGTTTGCTCAGTTGTCATGGAGACGGTCCACTTGTTGCCTGAGTTTGGTATCTCAGTCGTGTGACAACAGAAGGTCGACAACGGATCATAACCGCTGTCTCTGTTCAAAGGTGGTCTGTGGTGCTGGATGTAAATGTCTCCTTGATCTTCCTCCAGCTGTCCACTGACTGCTGGTCAATGACTTTGACACCTTAACAGTTGATGGTGCGACCGCTTTGGGGCTGGTGCTCACAAACAGCTGATTTTTGCTTCTGGTGTTCACTCAGTCTCTTGGGTCCTTGACATTTCATCCATGTGGTGTTCCCCATAGATGCATTTGAGTAAGTGGACCTTACAATTTGTGTCAAACTTCTCTTTGAATAATGAACCCTCAAGCTCAAGCTTGGTTTTGGAAAATGTAAAAATAATGTAGCCACTTAATGTTATTTTAACATTACCTGCCTTGGTATATAAATGTGTGAAGTTTTGGGGAAATTGGAACAACTTCTGGTGTACAAAGCTGATGTAAACCACAATGTCTCAATTTCATTTTTAAAAACGTTAGGAAGCATACGCAGTTTGTGTACAGAATCATAGGGCAGGACTGTTGGATCATATTATCAGGAATAAAAGCAATGCAATACTTGTGCCCAAGTGCTAGACTAACATTTTAATTGCATGAATTCCTTTTATTTATACTGTAAGCAGTCTAGCAAGAGGGGAGCAATTCCATCAAAGTCTGTCCATCTGATACAACTTCATCTAAGTTTGACAAAGTACTAAGTCAGGACATTTCACTCAAATGAATTGAGAAATATTAGCAAGTCCATTAGAAAGAGCTCCAACCTCTGTAGTCATCTGTGTTTATATGTCTGTGCCTATTGCACTTTTAATTCACTTGATCAGCAGGCTCAGAGACAAATGCATTTTTAATTGTAAGATTCTCAGTCAAATTATCTTTCCTTTTCCTGCAATCTTTTGGTGTTTTGAAACTAGATTCGTTTCATCATAACCCTGGAGATGAGAGATAAAATGAGGTTGCTTTTGTTCGTCAAATCCCGGGGAGGTTCTTTTTCAGCAACATTAAGAGCTTTTTTTTCAGCAAGCTATTAACACAAAAAAATGTCCCTAGCCAGTAAGCTTAGAGGGTTTATTAGTTTTCCACTGAGACATGTTTTTAAAAGTTCAACATCCCTCTGTATTGAGAGATCAAACATCCCTTACCTGCATTTTTGGTTAAAAAGATTTACAATGATCAAAAGCCTGTGACTCAAACTTTCTTTCAAATGAGCTTAACGACCAAATATTTAAACCATCTTGCAAATAAATCACAGAAAGTAGACAGCAGGAGAAATATGTGATCCTGCAAGTGATCTATGCACGAATCCCTTTAATTTAAGGTCTGTCTTTTATCTTCTTTGCACTGACTGCCTGTAAACTTAATAATCAATTAGAATATGTTATTGACCTTTAACTTCTCTGTGAGCCAGAGAACAGTCTGACTCATAGGTCCTTGCAAAATGTGCAAAATGTGTCAAACGGGGAGGATTCTTGCCACCATTTTTTTTTCAGACGTTCACTGTTGCAAGCCTAGGTAAAGAAAAAAAAAAACCTTCCTCAGCCTCAACTAATTTGCAGATACATGGGACTGTGCCTTGTGTGAACTCCCCTTGATATGTCTTCTCGGGCATGTAGTCCAAGGCTGTGTGTCACCCCGACAACCACAGAGTACCGTATTCCTATACGTTATGTCCTGCTGCCCTGAGAGAGCTTCATGTGCTAGATCCAACATTAGCAAGCAGCCAATAGAGAGGAATGCACTGTAACAAACAGTCCTGAACTGAAAACAATACAACTTGAGAGAAACGACTACATTAGGAAAGAAGCTAAGGTCAGTTGTAAGTAGTAAATGGCAATCCATCCAATAGCTGTTGGTCCACCAAAGTGGTGAAACAACCGACTGACAGACATTGCAACAGTGCAACACCGCTAGCACGTCTAAAAAAAACAAATATTTGGAATAATTGCTCAGCTCACAGTGGGAGGTATTCTCACTGTATGGCTGTTTTGAGGAGTCAGGAATGAAAAGAGGAGGTGCAGGGCGACTGCATGGAGGTGAGATCTATAACTGTCTTGTGATAGCAAAACTCAGGAAAAAGGCTGTAGGGATGCTGAATGTAAACATCAGGTTTCTGAATTTGATATAACCGGCTGTAGGCAACCAGTTGAGGAAGTGAGAGAGGACTTGGGATAATTTGTTTAAGTTCGATGAATTTTGAGAGGCTTAAGAGTGTTTTGGGAGCCCAGCTAAGAGGAGGGAAGTGCAGATGGGAGATGACAAGAAGTTGGACAAAGTGCCGGAGGGTGTCCCTGATCCCGCGGGGGATGTCGTGCAATACAGGCCATGTCCAAAATGTGGTTGTTAGGATTAAACACTCTTGGATGTCTGCGTATGAGTCACAGCAGAGTTGTCGCTGAAAATACAAGTAGTCTTCAAGTAGGCCTAAGAGAGAAACCAAGAGAGCACAGTCCCAGGGATATCTTGTAAAAGAAATACTGTTTTTCATACTGGAGACAGGTCTAGAAGAAGGACTGAGGGAAAACAGGCAGTGCTAATCATGGTATGGTATAGCGGGTATCCTCAAAAACACACTGGTTGGGATTCATTGAGGTTATTTGGTGGCGTACTGTAGATGGAGAAAATATGAAAAGATGGCAGTTTTCACTGAATGGAAAAAGTTCAGCTGAGGTGTGAAAGTGAAGTTGGGGAGAGAACTGCGTTAGCTGTAATGTCATATTACTGCGCACAGGTTTGTGGAAGTGTTCAAGATACAGGCAGCTTTTTGGCTTCGTGGAGAAGAAGAGATATCAAAGACGAGCAAGCAGTACAATGAAGTTCTCACAGTGGTGTGTGTCTGCAGTTTGGCTTTCTATTCAAGATCGTAACCTGTCAAAAAAAGAAAGATAGGAAGCAATCAGGCTACACCATGTTACTTACTGATCAGTGTAAATCATTATTTGGCCCCTTAAAAGAGCCAAAAGAAACAAGTGTATGAACTTGTAATGATTTTTTGTCATTTATCCTCCAGGCTGTTAACTGGTTATATCTTGATGATAAGGCTCTTTTGATTACATGGTGGTTTATTGGCACAAGTCATTACACTTGCACTAATACACTAATCGTTTTGATACAACAAAGTCACTGATGCTGCAGACACCACTACAACACGAACAAACACCAGTTGTCACAAGATTGTCTCATCATGTAAAGTAGCCTTGGAATGCTCTCTGCTTGTATAGTTAACGTTGGGTTTAATCCCCTGGTTTCCTGAATGCCATGCCAGAACAGGATAAGATGACATGGCTGTCTGGCTAGAAGACAGCTCCCAGACTCCTCTCATGTCAGTTTGTCACAGCGGGTTTGATGGCGCTTCAGGTGACAGGTAGGCAGTCTGGGAGGAGTGAACACTGCCTCTTTTAAAGTGGTTCTGCACCCATGGTAACACTCTGAGCTGATCCTACTTCCTGATCATCTCATTTTTGAATCCAACTAAGACTGCTCACATTACAGGACGCGCAATGTCAATGGATGCTGCTTGAAACTAAAAGAAATCCTGCAAGCTTCTCATTTTCCATGACTAATCTACATGGAAAGGTCCCTCAGATATTACATAACTTAGTCCGATTTAAGGGTTCTTGGATGCATGGAGTTTGATCAGTTCCCAATGGGCTCTGGTGAAGGGGTACACTTTATCAATTTATCAAACAACCAAAGCAGGCCCCCCACTAGTCGCCTACCACAACCTGAAAAAGAGCTCTGTCTGGCTGTTTCGATAAATCTGTTTGTTACTTGAGTTAGAGAGTTTAACCATAATCAGCCGCGCCGGGAGACCTGTTTATCTTAAGGATACATTTGAACATCGTTAGAAATAGTAGATTACATCTGAACAACACAACTGCGACACACAAATCCATTTTTAAAGTTTGTGGGGAAACATGTTTTGTTTTTCCCAAATACATCTCCACCTGTTCTCTCTCCGCTTATCCAAAGCTGATTTCTGGAAGGGTGGCAGAGGTACTCAAATTATGATTGTTAATTTTATATCTGTACATGAATGACACACTGCATTTCACTGGTGAAATGTCCTGCATTTTTTCATGTTGCATATCGTGGTTTTGGGTTTATGTTCACTTATTTCCGGTCTTATTTCTCCTCATGTGTCTTGTGGTTTTGCTTCCTGCCCATTGATTGCCTTGAGTGTTGTCACCTGTGTTGACTTAGTTCACCTGTGTCTCATTTTCTCCCCTACCTGAGGGCATTTCGTCTCTGTTTTCCCTGTCACTTTGTCAGTTTGTTAATGCTACGTTGCTTTGTTGGGTCTTTTTTATTTTGGCCTTTTTTTGCATACTACCTGTTAGTCACCTGCCTACTTGCGTTCTGCCTGCCGGTAACCTGTTTGCCGTCTGTCTACTACCAGTAACAGATCTCAAATCAAGTCATCTGTCTGCCCCCTCAGCCTGTGCCTGGGTCCTCTCCCTGTTTGCCAACGTAAAACGTGACATATAAATCTCAGAAAAAAAAGAGATTGCAATTGAATTTGTGTCCAGTTTCGTGCAGCCCTAATTTTGTCAACTGTGCTATATTTCTTTAACCTTTTATTCATCTATCTGTTTTTTTTATGAGAACAGTTCTCTCTCGAGTGAAGCTGGCCGCTGAGCAGCTCCACTAGAGCTGTTGGGGGTTCATGTCCTTGCCCAAGGGCAACTTAGTGGTGACAAGCGCTGCTCCTTTACTTTCCCTGCCAGTGCAGGGATTGAACCTCGCATCATTAGCCTTTCTTCCTTATCGTTTAGGCCTCACAGTATGTGAGAGCATGCTTTTTCTACAATAATGAAAATATGTTTTGGTCACAGATGTGAACAGTAAGAAACTCCCCAGTTAAAATGTGTATAAATCGTTAAATGAGACCCAATCAAACCCTTAATTTACCTTGTGATTTCTAAAAATTTAAGTCGTTTGTTGATGACAAGCAAGTTACAGTAAAGAAAGGAATTACTTTTTATTTTCATCTCCTAAATTATTTGTTATATTTTATGTTTTTGAGCTGATTGACTTTGGAAAAATACTCCTTTTAATGGGCATCTTACCTAAATAGCGGTGAAAATGAAAAATGGAGGTGCTTGGATGGCACAACGGTAAACACACGTTTCATACGTGGGACAATTAATGATTATAAAAATCAGACGTACAGCCTGACTCACACGTTTTATATAATGCAATTGCCACATGAACACACACTGATTTACAGCAGCAAACATGAGGTTAATCGGTGGTATGTGCCATGCTGCAGCAGCTCATAATACTGAGGCTGCATATACTGTGAGGATCTGAAATATTTTCAAGGATAATTGGACCGAGATATGGCTGCACATAAACAGGCTTTTCTCCAGTCACTTTCCAAACTATGTTATCACACACTCTTTGTAGTGGGATTAAGATTTTAGTGGGTGAAAGCCTCAGATGGACAGAATAACCTTGACATCTCTCCTTTAGCCAGCAGAGTTCAATAATGTTTCAGTGACTTGTCGCTTATTGCTCCCCCAAAGGAAACTGTTATGTAAATGTTATGAGGGTATGAAGTGACTTCTAACACTCAACGGAATCCAATCAACCCATATGCCATGCCATACATGGCACGCAGAGACCTTTTGTTAGGCTCTTGTGAGATTATTGGATGAAAACAAGCAGATTCAGCGGGCTATCGCTGATTGACATGGTAATGACTTTTTGAGGTGTGTAATCATTAAAGTTTATTCCAGAAATTGAAGCCTTGTTTGCCTGAGCTGATTATTCTTTGTTTGGAAGACGCTGTCGTAAACAGAGCCCCAGAGACAGTTCTGTGTATGCACTAAAGCGGGGTCACTAGTTCAGTCACAACAAGCTCATCAGGATATTAACTTGGGTACTTATTTGCAAACCGGTCAGCTGGATAAACCCAAAAGTTAGCCATGAAGTGAAGCACTCATTGCGGAAATTCAAACAAATAAATAAATGAACTGAGTAATGTTTAATTTACATGATGCTAGATAAGTAGACTTGGCTCAAATTAATGAACATTCTCAGGCCATATTAATGAAATCTTACATGCTAATACAAGAGGCTGGGGTCATTTACAGGGTTCAATTACTGAGGTATTTGTGGTTTTTAACAGTGATGAATGCTGGCTGGGTGAGCACCGCGTCGGTTTTTGTGGACCACCCAATTGTTGGACCTTGGCTGTGGTTCGTGGCTATACTGTGAGAAGGTTTCACGGTGCTCCAACAATGTCACGCTACTTCCACCATCATATGAGTGCAATATTCATATGACTCCATGCGGTTTCTTGTTAGGAAAACGTAAGCATTTGGACAAATGACAGATGCTATAAATATTTCTGCTTATGACCGTCTCGAATCTCCACTCAGCGTCGATGTTTCATAACATCGCAAACGTTACTCTGCAAATATGTTGAGTTTGAAGAAAGCATAAAATACAGATTCTAAACTTCACTTTTGTAACTTTTCAGAATCCAGCTGAAACTTTCAAGTGTGATGAAATGATAGATGTGTGCTGCAATTCGTTTTGTGTCCATCCTCTGTGGCACTAATATCTTTTATTAATGTTCGTGTACAGTCAACTATGGGTGGCAGCTCCAGTATTTACTGCACCTCCATGAGATAACTCTCATTAAAGACAAAACGCTGACCTTGGTGAGACACAAATGGATCTTTAAGAGACAGGCTCTTCCATCACAGTGAAATGGAGCGCTCCCCATCTCACAATACTGCTATTAAGTTTCATCAAGGCTCATTACATGCTGACTCTATGTCATCTCCTGTGCACTATAAAATTCCTCTCTGCAAACACACAATAGGTATATTATCACACATACTCACTATTGTTGTTTGCTAGGTGCCTCTTACAATAGAGATGTATTCTTTTGAGGCTTCAGCTATATTAATGTACAAGGAAGTAGCCTGCATCAAGGTATGACCTCTCATTGAAATTGTGCATAAATACTATTCAGTGTTGAATAGAAAAAAAAAAAATACAGTAGTGTTCGAAACACAATGCGATAATTACAAAGCAACACATAGCTTTAATCTCTCATTGTTCATGATAAAAAGTAAGCTAAAATTGTAGCACATTCACCCTCTGATTGATGCCAAAACTGAGGTATATTCATTGACTGGTTCATTCAAGGCAAAATAGCAGAGCAGCGCGCCAGAGAGAGAACAGGGGAAACCAAAACTGAGAGAGAGACAGGCAGGATGGTGGGCAGACATAGCAGCATGCTTATATGATCTTGACCCAGCAGTCGATAGAGAAGGGCCGTGAAACCTGATTACAGACAGCCCACATCCCAGCCTGCTGATTTCATTTCCCTCACTCTGCTCAGTTGGGTAAAAGACAGAGGTGTGTGTGATGTTCTGTTCCAGTACACTGCATTGGCTTGATTAAACTTCTTCTCTTTGCTCGGGTGTGATGTTACCTGTGATGTGTGCATCTGTTTTAGTGGCAGTTGTTATCTACATTTCCATTTCGCTTTAATGAAACAAAAACTGTACTTTTTTGTTCCTCTTTTTGCTACTTAATTTACACTTGCTTTTTGAACCGTTTATGACACTTAAAACTAGAGATTATACCTTTAGTGGCTTGGACCTACTTGGGGATTCTTCTTAGAAACAGGCATTCACACAGCACTCTGCTCCATTCACTTGAATGGACCTGAAAAAGGTGATAAAACAAGTGGAAGTCAAACAATTTGGGAAGGCGGTTGTCCATCCAGCTGCCTGATGAGGTTTGAATTAAGGCCCATTGCACTTCATCAAGTGCACTATCCATACTTGAACTGCCTGTAGAGTCCCACAATTGGTTTACCTCCGGCTCTTTTTCCCCTCAACTGCACCCACAAGTTACATTTGTCTACGCAGCCAGTCACCGGCTGGAAGAGCATCTGCATCTTTTGAGTTTCTATTGCTCTTGGCCCCTCCTTGTTGCAATGAAGAATGATAAAACATTCATATCAATCTTTTTTTCAGGCACTACATGTGTTTTTGGTTTATTTATACCTCTCTCTGCAGAAAAGCACACCACAGTCAGTGGTGGATAATGAGCTGTGATGTAGTCAAATAGAAATCCAAAGTCCTTCGTCCCCCCACAAAGAGCTTACTATTGAAACTCTATGTTTTAATTATTCCTGTGCTGATCAACAAGACATCATTGAAATGTACTTAAGCATGAGCCACTACTTTCTGTGGAAAACATGCTGCAACTCATACAAATAAAAACATAAAAACTCCATTAAGGAGTATTACAGCACAATGGAGAGCAAATCATTTCTGCAACACACATTCAACAAAAGAGTGTAACCCAGTGATCCATGTTAATGTTATGGACAAAAACAAAAGTGCCCACTTGTTGTGGGCCATAAAATGAGTGAGTGAATAAAATTAATTTGAGAACATCTAACTTTATATGCATAGCCAAAATCCCTCTCCATATTTTTTCCTCTCACAGACAAAACCAATTTAAATATGCCTTGGAATTCAAAATGGCATAATGCTGTGGGCCTCCACAATCAACACTTTTGTCCCTCTCTCTACAATTTACCAATTATATCCACTGACCCTGCTTTGTTTGAGCTCTTTTACAACTTGATGTTCTACCCTGAAATTTACCCTTTTCTCAGGTGGTGCTGTTTTGTCTTGGTTTCCTGGCTGAGATTTGCTTGTTCCATTACCAGATTGTCCACAGTTTCAAATTAATTGTAAGGTTCCAATGCCATTATTTCTCCTGTGGGAATGTGCATGCACACCAGAGGCCATTTGGTTGACAAACTAAATAGTACGCAACTGAACTCTCCTCATTATGAACTGGGGATGGATAAATTGAAGCCAACCTTTTTTCTTTATTATGTTTTTGGTGCCATTTGGTTGTTTGTCAGCAGGATTATGGAGAAACTACTGGCCCACTTTTCATGAAACTTGGTGGAAGGGTGTAGCATGGGCCAAGGAAGAACGCATAACATTTTGGAGCAGATCCGAATCAGAGCGGATACACAAATTAAACACTAGGACCGCCAGGAGTCGCTGTATGCCTAAAACCGCCAACCTGCATTGATTTTGCGATTATTTCTGCTACACGATGCTCAAACACACATTACATTTACATTTAGTCATTTAGCAGACGCTTTTATCCAAAGCGACTTACATATGAGAACATTTACAAACCGAAGGCGCAGCTTCGGGAGCATTTTGGGGTTCAGTATCTTGCTCAAGGATACTTCGACGCATGGCTGACATTCCATTGTTTTTGTTGTACCTCATCAATCTCTAGTTGTGATGGCAGTTACTACAGACGTTGGAACACTGAGCTTAGGAGTTGTTTCTTTGTCAGTGAAGATGTTGGTTTCAAAGAAACCATATATCCCATAACCCCTACATATGACCCCTCTAACCCCTCTGTTGTTAGTATAGTATCATTGCAACAGTTCCATATTTTCTGCTCTAGTCTATGAATGTCTCGTTTCAGTAGCCTGTTGACCCCGGCGATGTCTGAGTCGGTATATATATTGCTCAAAAAAAAAGGCAACACTTGGAGTTGTTGTTTAAGTGTTCCATTTATTTTTTTGAGCAGTTATATATATATATATATATATATATATATATATATCAGGGCTCTAGACGGTAACTTCCACTAGTGGTACTAGTGCTCCCTACTGAAAATTTTAGGAGGACCACTTAAATCGACAAACAACAAAACACATTCATATTTTTCCATCTTTATTCTCTTCCCATTGGTTGTTTTTGGTGACACCAAACACCAACAGCCAATTTGAAGAGAACAACACCTATGCTAAAAAAACCTGCGTAAAAAGATGTGTGGCACACCATGTCTGGCTGATCATCACTGTAAAATCTATGTACAATATGTACTGTATTAAGTAATTTAAATGTTTTGAGCTGGACTCCTCTTGCGCTGGTGGCTAAGGATCATTGGTAATGTAGCCTAGCCTTGTGCTATCCAAAACTGACCAAAAATATTTCTCAGAACCGTAGAAGAAATAATTCAAACTGTGGGCCGTACCTTTAACCTATGGTATTGTTGAATTATCAAGGACACTTTTGTGTTCAGAATTGTTGAGGACATCATTAAAAGGAAACCTTGACATGGAAAAATCTTCCCGGTGTTCAGGGTAATATTAGAGAGCTGTTTCTCTAAGCATCTAATATTGCCGCGGTCGTAATTTGACGACCTGGGCATGAGAATGGGTTGTAAGTTTATGCAGCCTGGACACAAAATAGTGAATTTAAAAACAAACCAGGCACGCTGGTTTTCAGTGTGTTTAGAATGCATAATAAAGTAAGTTTACAGAAATAACAAATAAAAGACTACTGTTTAAACTTTGAATTTTCCGCTTGCTAGGTTAGCTTGCAATGTGACTCTAGGGATGGCAACGTCACTCTGTCATTGCCTGTCCAATACTTTGATTCAGAATGAAATATCTTGAGAACTATTGGATGGATTGCCATGACATTTTGTGCAGACATTTATGAAACTTGGTGACTTGAGTTTGACATTTGTGGTTTTGAGTGAGCTGTCTCAACACCTATTGAATGACAGTTTGCATTTAGCTCAAAGCACCACTACTCCTAAGTAGAGCCTCACAGAGCTGCTAGCGTGGCTGTAGACTTCAGTCTTGTTTCCTTTTAAACCTAACCATGATTGATCAAGCATATCAACTCCTACGATTGAATCATATCATAAAAAAAAATTCTTAAGACTTGAAAAATTACATAATTTTGAGTCATCCAGTATACATGCTTCTTGAAGCTGTATAAAAAGCCATTATTCAAACAAATCATTCACAGGAAATACTGTACTTGTGACGTGTTATTTTCTCAGGGAGTTTGGTTCGAGTGAAAATGTGTTTTTTCAAAGCACAATTTGGATAATTAGCCAGGGTGAATGGCAGCCACCCCAACACCTCTGTCAGCCTAGAAGGCTACTAATGAGGAGAGAACCACACTTTCACCCAGAATATATTAGCATCCCATATAAGGACACTGTCAGCCTCTGTTATAAACTGTCCAAACTGTCTACCACCACTGTCCAAATGTCTTCCGACTTTATCTCTTCTTTACATTTCTTTATATATATATGAACATGTAACTGTTAATACACGTCTATATTCTTGGGATCACAGGAATGTCTTGGTTTGTCTCTGAGAGGCATGAAGGGAGAAGGAAGAAGAAGAAGTTACGCATGCACACATGCAGGTGTGAGTGAAAGAGAACTGTGGCTGGTTCTGGGTAGTTCAGTTCCTGCATCCAAATCAGCAAGTTGAAATACAACACCACATTCTGCTTATAGCATTAGTTAAACATGGTATATCAATTCATGTAAACTTGACTCTGAATATCAAAGTTGTTCTCTTTTGTTCTTTGTACCCTGTATGGGGGGTTATTGATGTAGTCCAGATATCATCCTGAGGGTGAGGGCCATACATTGGCCCAATGTCAATTCACTTGTATTAGCGTCTTCTCTGAGTCCAGGCGTGGGGTCCGTTTTATGACCCAAAAGGAAAGTGGGGATGACAGGATGTTTTTCGGGGAAGTTTTATATTTGAGTTCTCACAGAGCTTGTCCATGACTAAACAAGTGGTTTAGGAGTGGGCATCAATTCTCTGGGGAATATTTAAATGGTTACCATCATCATGTCCTACACTAGGGGTGTGTTAGAGATTCAACTGTAGTTAGAAGGCTGAATGGCTTGAAATTAAATTATTTCAACAGCTTGGCTACATTAAGATAACTTCATTTAACATCATTAAATTAAATTAATATTGAACTAGAGACTTTATCAGAACAATACATGTAGGTATCTAGTGTTAGCTATATTTTACAGTATAACTATGTATTTCTATTCTCAGCAGAATCTTGTGTTATTATCAGTCCCTTATAAAAAACATTATTTACTTCAAAGTGTCCCATGCCAGAAAATATCCCATCATCCCTACAATACTGTGGCCCCCAGAGTCCGATCTTTCTCAAGTCTGATGTTCAGCCTCTATCAGCTAAATAATGGAAATAGCATTTTTGGTTAGTAAGTTTTGGGAAGGGAATACCTAGAGAATAATAGAGCACATGTATGTGCTATTAAATGATGTTGGTATGATGATATCTTTTTGGTTGTTTTGTGTGTTTATTAGCTGGTTGTAACAAGAAATAGACTAACAAAGGAATTGTATGCTTCAGTACACGGTTCTGTTGCCTTATCTTACCCCTTAATTCTTTCTTATTTTATACCTTCCCAATATGTGTTCCATTTTCTGGTTTTGCAGGGGAATAAAAAAGGACAACAGAAGAACAGAAGCTTCTTTGTAAAGCACTGTTTGTATCCAACACAAAGCAATGTTTCTTTATAATTATTTTGACTTTCTTCAAGTTAAGTTTTATCTGAGTTTCTTGGCGAGACAGTGCAAAGAGCTTAAGAGGAAATCTGACACAACATGCGTTAATGTATGTTATTCCTGTTTTATTTTGAAATATCCGCCTTCCCTCATGTGTCTTTTAGTTTTGCTTCCGATCTTTGATTGCTTTGATTGTTTTCACCTGTGTCAGTTGGTTTCACCTGTGTCTGGTTGTCTCCCCTACCTGAGTGTATTTAGTCCATGTGCCGTCCCTTAGTCAGTTGTCAGGTGTCTGTCCCCCCCCCACGCTACCCCAATAGGGGGATTATTTTTGTTGTATGTTTTTTAACCTGGACTTCTCAGCTGCCCTTAGTTATTTTGTGTCCCTATTTCGTAAGTAATAAAGTCATCTTTTGTTTATTTAACCAAATCCCTTTTGTGCTTGTCTGCTTTTGGATCCGCTTCTTGAACTAAACTTAAAATTTCATGTTATTACTTTCAAATAACCTTGCTGTAATCACTCTGTTCTTTAACTAGTCTAGTCTATTTTACAGCATTAGTTGAGTACTTTAGTCCAGTTTTCAACAAAGAGCCAATTGTGTTTATTGAAACAAAACACAAATGGTCTACAAATGAAATGCCATTGTGCAATCAAAATGTCCTACCATACTGGAATTTAATTTGTATTTGATCAGACTGCATTTGTGGTAGAATTAACCGCCCACTTCTCATTCGATACTGACCACTGAATAGAGCTGATTCGCTTATAACACATGCCCATTAAATGGTCAGGCTTTTTTTCTCTTCTTTTTTTCGTCAGAAATAAGAGACATACTAGGAGAAAATGAGCAAGAAAATTAATATTAATAACCCAGCTTTGAAAATACTTATTCTGTATACATCTGATTTCCAAGGTTAAATATATTTTAAATACAAGTTTAGATGAGTTCAGTTTACATGGACTGCTGAACACCAGCTTTTCATGAGTCACAAAACTTTTTTCAATCAGTGATGAATAATAGTTTCTCTTCAATATTTGCCTTGAACTGCAGCACTAATCCAGGACAGCGATTTATTGCCACCTTCAATCTTGCCATATAAGAAACCGATTAATACAGTGTTTACTCTAAGCATTAAAGGGAAAATCCAGCACCTTTTTATGTGGATGTCCAGTCAGTGTTGATGGCAAAAGCAGTCCATGGTGAATGTAGTCCATTGGAGCAATAAATTCCTCAGTGCATATATTGTCAGAGAAAGCTGGCTTCTCCACAGCAGCACAGCCAGCGGAGCACTGCCTGCAGCGCCTACATGTACCAGGATGCAATGCACATGAGCTGCTCACGCGCACGCTCACGTTTTCTGTAACAAGCTGACCAAGTCTAACTGTGCTTCTGCTGTTAATATCACCACAATAACCACTGAGGACAGAGGAGAGACATGTGAAGTGAACGTCACGTAACGCTGAGCTGAGCTACGAGTAGAGGAAAAAATGTTAATACTGACTAACAACTGTTTTGTCTATGAACCATGACAGTGACAGTTATACTCCCCTCATGGTCAAAGAGTTGAATATACTTTTTAACTGATGCATGTCAGGTTGAATTGCAATTTCCGTCAGTATTTTAAAAATGCAACATTCTTTTACAACAAGGCAACACACTGAGCATGATGGCTTGCTTTGCTTGAGTTGTTTCAAAATGTGTTGCTTTTCAAGTAAAATAAATCATTTTTGCATATTTAGGCTCGTCACCTTCTCCATTCCTCTTCGAAATTTTACTACCACCTGATGGAGCATGCTTCAGTTATTCATTCACATATTGGGCGACGAGATCATGGCATGTTAGTGTACTCAGCATCAGGTGAAAATAGCAAAGGCGACATTGCGCGACTAAAGTTAAAATGAATTGAACTTTTGAGGCGACGAGCAATTAGCGAATTGCCTGCGTGTAAAAACATGTTGGGTTTTTTTGGAATATACAGTATCTCACAGAAGTGAGTACACCCCTCACTTTTTTGTATATATTTTATCATGGATGCTTACGCTCCTCCACCTTCCGTTTGAGGACGCCCAACAGATGTTCAATAGGGTTTAGGTCTGGAGACATGCGTGGCCAGTCCATTACCTTTACCCTCAGCTTCTTTAGCAAGCCAGCGGTCGTCTTGGAGGTGTGTTTGGGGTCGTTATCATGTTGGAATACTGCCCTGCGGCCCAGTCTCTGAAGGGAGGGGATCATGTTCTGCTTCAGTATGTCACAGTACATGTTGGCATTCATGGTTCCCTTAATGAACTGTAGCTCCCCAGTGCAAGCAGCACTCATGCAGCCCCAGACTATGACACCCCCACCACCATACTTGACTGTAGGCAAGACACTACACTTGTCTTTGTACTCCTCACCTGGTTGCTGCCATACACGCGTGACAACATCTGAACCAAATAAGTTTATCTTGGTCTTATCAGACCACAGGAAATGGTTCCAGTAATCCATGTCTTTAATCTGCTTGTCTTCAACAAACTGTTTGCGAGGTTTCTTGTGCATCATCTTTAGAAGAGGCTTCCTTCTGGGACGGCAGGCATGCAGACCGGTTTGATGCAGGATGCGACGTGTCAGAGTGTTCTTTGTCATGAGGTGCCGTGTTGAACTTCCAGTGACCAGTATGAGAGAGTGAGAGCAATAACACCAAATTTAACACACCTGCTCCCCATTAACACCTGAGACCTTGTAACAATAACGAGTGACATGATGCTGGGGAGAGAAAATGGGCTAATTGGGCCCAATTTAGACATTTTCACTTAGGGGTGTACTCACTTTTGTGGCCAGCGGTTTAGACATGAATGGCTGTGTGTTGAGTTATTTTAAGCGGAATGCAAATTTAAACTGTTATACAAGCTGTACACTCAGTACTTTACATTTTAGCTTTACATTGTAGCTTCTGTGTTGTCACTTGAAAATATATAATAAAATATTTACAGAAATTTGAGGGGTGTACTCCCTTCTGTGAGTTGTCATTATTTGGGGTGGGCACTGGGTTTAATCAACGTTGCCAAGCAAATGAATTCCTTCAGTTTAACCATTTCTTTTTCACACTTAACTATGTTATTACCTTCGGGGCATGTCTATAAAGTAAATTTACATAAAGTAGCAACGCACACACACACATACGGGCAGACCTGGCTTCCGCATAACAACAACGCAAACGCTAGCTTAAAGATGCTCTGGCTAGCTGGTGCAGTAACGTTAAAGTCCCACAAAACACGAAAAAACTGTTTCCTGCACCCAACATACTACTCTCGTTATTTAATTGGCTTTAAACGATGCCTAACATTCACTCAGTTTATTGACTGTCCCTTAATATTAAAACGTTAGTAACATTGCCCAGATTATCACCTGTAGCCTATAACTTTACACTAGCTTAAAGACGCTCAGGCTAGCTGCTGAAGTAACGTTAATAAAGTTCCACAAAACATGCAAAAAAAGTTGCCGACTCCCACATTGTTCCCATCCATCAATTTTCCATTTAATAATCAAGGAATTTTTTACACCATGACGTACATTAGACACACTGAATGAAGGTAACCAAGATCTCAAAGGCATATCTGACAAGGACGTATTGCTGCCAGGGAACAAAGAGGACGTGTTTGGGCCATTGAGAGTCTGCAGTTGATATAGTGGCACAATATTATTTAAAAAATCCATGCTGCGTGGGTTCAGACAAAGCCCGGGGTCACTGCTTCTACTCCTCCGAGCACTTTCAGCACACAGCTGTTCTCTAACAGAGATTTTAGATGTTTACTGAAGAATGAAATGCACTCTACAACGTGTGTGTTATTCATTAATTATTCTACAATGTGTGTGAATTAATTTATGCACAACACAAGTGTGTGTTTTTTTTCAATATATAACTGTACTGCTTTAAATTTTCAAACGTTGGCAATTCCTGAAAGGTCATGTCAGACCTACTATTTTTTTTTAAGGTTTCATGAATGAGAACAAAATTAAGTCTCAGACTTGCCGATAATATTGTTCTCTGATATTTGCAAAAAATGTATAACATTCAGCATTTCTGCCTTAAGTGTTTATACTTTTTTGTAGGAACAAAATACAGCTTAGTTTTGGATGGGAAACCAAGCTGGGATCACTCATATTAATATGAGAATATTTTTGCAGATAAGTGTATAACTAAACACAAACAAGTTAATACATCCACAAGTTCACAAGATGACACAATCTTTGTTAATCTTTGCTGCAGTTTATATGGATTTCACATAAACTTTTTTGTAAGGGTAGTTCGTCCTGATCAAATTAAGTAAAACAAAAAAAGAAAAACAAGAAAGACTGGGTAGTATTATAATCTTTATCTTGCTGCATTAGCTGCTGAATGCTGCCATTTCCTGAACTTTATGTCAACACAATTGAAGGCTACATACATGAATTTGAAAAACTACAAATATATAATGTGTTTGATTTGGTTTGCCCAACTCACCAGAGTGGCAAACAGAAATGCCACTTTTCCACAGATAATAGGAGAAGCCATCCATAGTTATATTAGACCAAGGTGACCTTATTTTTCCTCTCTAGTGCTGGAAGAACACCCTCCTAGAAGCAACATTTCAGAATTATAGACACATTATAGGTTCACCCTCTCTGCAGGCTCAACCCTCTTTCAAAATCACACGTGGCACGCACACCGAAAGTAGATGGAGCTATCTGAGCGTGACTGATGGGAGCTCAACCAGCCATAAGGGGCACACTCTGCGAAAAAAACAAGTTCCCCTCCTCTACTATCATCCTATAGGAAAAACAATATTGCGGGCAGGAAGATCTTAGTCCTGACACACTCCAGTTGTCTCTGGTGAGGGAATGAGTGCAGTTTGTGGTGCTGAACCTCAGTGGAGCTGTCTCTGACCTGGGACTCCACATTGTGTGTACATACTGCGTGTCCAGGCCCAGATGCGTATGCAGTGTGTGGTAATGAGAACACACAGTCGACACCAGGGAAGTTGGTGGGAGCACAGAGTAAATGATAAACTACAGAGAGTGGAACAGTGGGGAAAGAGGCAGATCAGAGAAAATGCATTTAAGCAGCAGAGGGCACCTTTTAAAATGCATTTTCAAAGTTCTGGCTTGCTCTATTATGGCCAGCCGCCTCGATTTTTTTAGAGGCACTCAGAGCCCCTCCAGACAAGTTGACAAAAACATAAAGAGGACTGAAAAGTACAGAAAGCAGACAATATGAAAAGAATCATACGTGTGGTAAAGGTACGTGTGTGCCCTCTCCCTCTGTCTGTACCTGTCCTAGTCACTGGCTGATTACATATGTCCAGACCCCCCACCCCCCTAAGTTAAAATATACAATAGGACATTTATTTGCTGAATGAGAAAATGTATGGAGGTTTGACATTGCATATGTAAGTATTTGTTTTTGCCATATAATTTGTGGCATTTTATGGCATTTTTACAGAATAATCTGCTGGGTCAGACAGGCAAAATTAGATTTAGCTAAACACTCTGACCAAGGGTGTGAGGCTCCTAGACTAAGGGTTTACTGTCAGTATAGCATTAACAGCACTGCCAATTGTTAGCTATTTAAATTAATAGGAGATTTTACCATGCACATCAAACATTTTACTATCACATTAATAAGACAATCGAGGCCAGAATCTTGTATCCATCTAAAGCAGCCGACTCTGCTACTGTACTGTATAGCTTGCATTGAATATATGTTTAACAAAATACTTGAACTACAGGGTGAATATTATACTTAATTACATAGTGCTCCTAATAACCTTAAAGCTCAGTGCCCTTGTCAGATGTGACGTGATCACTTCGGACATGTCAGTGCGTATGACTGAATTTCAAAGGTCTAATCCACAACAGAGAGTTAGCGTTTGGATTCAGTATCTGTGTTGTTTTTCTGAAACAGCGATTCTTCACCTGTCCACCATCGGTGTGCTTCCTGCTCTGCACACCTGTGGCACCTCTCATCAGGCCTAACCTGTCTGCTTCTCATCACATAATAAGCAGCTGTATAAAGTTTAATTTGCTTATGCCACTCTATCTGCCTGCCTGTTTGTTGCTTATACCCTGTCGCAGGAGTTCAAATAGGGCTGCAATTGAACAAAACGTAAGAAGTGATACCTAAATACAGCTTTAAACTGCAGGTGCTAGGCTCCAACTGCATAGGCACCTCCTTACAGGCTAGTGTTAAGGCCCTATCACACCAAGTGAAGTGAAGTTCATTCATGTGTCTTTGCGAAATAGGTGGTACTAGAAGCTTGGTGAACTACTGAAGCTTGTGAGCTAAGTGCTAACTCGCTTGAAATCCTGGTCAGTCACAATAGCTCTTTGAGCTAAGTAGTTAGTTTGTGCGCTAGTGGGGAAATAAGCTCATACAGTTTATTTGAAACCATGCTTTTTTCGTGGAGCAATTTAATAGTTTGGCAGAGGAGGTTAATTAAAAATGGATTGTCCAAAATGGCTAAAACAGTTTCTCTCTTTTGAACCCTCTGGCTCTCTGTTCCTTCAAAGGTCAGCGCTGTCAAGATGGCTTGCTATTGGCCGCCGGCTTAAATTTGCATATCAAAATTAATCAAAGTTGAACTCGACATTAAAGATTTCTGAAGATGTATTTTGTCCCCACGAGCTAATCCACTAAACTGTACAATTTTATTGAAATAAATTGATTTCACCATGAAATTTCACTGTTTTAAATGCTGGTGTGAGCATGCCTTCAATGAGAATCTTGCTCATGCTTGACCTTCTATAGAGGAAACGCATTGTTGTTTAATAACCAGCAACACATTCTCAATCCTGGGTACAATGTGGAAAAAATTGTTGAGAGTTCAGGGCAACATCTGCCTACAGAAACCAGTTTCTTGTGTCTTGTCCACGAAATGCAGGGTCCCCAGGCACAAATATACAACAACAAAAATATGAGTATGTAGCATCAAAAATGTAACGAAGGGCAAATGATTTAATTTTTTAAGTGAACTTCACTTCATCAGCATTATACTTGTATGTACACTGGGTTATTATTGAAGAAACTAACCTATATTGTCATTCTACCCACCAGTAGTTTGTGTAAAGTCATGTTTCGACTGCAGAGCATGCCTCTGTATGTCTGTACATGTGTGTATTCTATATAATACAAATAAAAAGGTTTCCAATATTGACCCCCCCTGATACTGTAATTTGACCTTATTCCATAACGATGTGAAAGGGGAAAGCCATCGTGAAAAGGCATAACTACAAAGCAAAGGTTTAAATGCATCTAAAGATCATTGGTCAAGGTCAATCGACCTTGTTATCATGTGTATCTTCTGGGATCAGCAGCTCAAGGCTGGAAGACACACAAGCTGCTATCCTTGGGCTTGGTTTTGTATATGCTCCTGAGGCTGGAGGAAGATGGATCAACAGGGGTGAGGGTAAGGGGGCAAGGACAACACCATAAAGTGTTGATTCTTCTCCGAACATTTATCCATAGTTTCTTTTGAAAGTACACCACGTTGTTATTGAGTGGTTCTAAATTGACTGGGTAATTTTTCTGAGCCCCACAGAGTGCCAACCGAGAATAATAATGAAGGAAAGACAGAAGCTTGCAACAGAGACAGACACGGGAGAACAGAAGAAGGAAGGGAACGACAAAACATATTAATAAGCAATTCATTCTAATAGCCAGTCTGTAGTTGAGTGTGTCCAAACTTATCAGATAAAGTGGGTGATATTTATCATATCTGCAATATTCTAGTCATTACTGTGTTTGAAGTTGGATTCATTTTGATCAAATACTGTAAAACGAGTTTCTTATAATCTCTGAGTTGAACTGATCGATTGATTGATTCACACAGTTTTCTGTTTACAGATCTGTAGAACGCTTGTTTATCGGTGTATGTGTAAAAGATAGAGTACTTTGTCATGCTAAAGCTATATCATGGGGAATATCCTTTATTTATTCCATGGCCATGGAGAATATTCAATTTTAATTGGCCAGAAGGTGTGTATCCTTTTCAGATAACCGCAGGGCTCCGTCACAGCGACCTCATCACCACTCCATTAATATTTCATTGTGCTTGACTGTTTATGGATAAACTGGCTATTGTGAGACCTGCAACTAGTTTTAAGGGATTGTCTCGCTAAAGGTAGTGTCTTACATATTCACATTCATTTAAAGTTTCCTATCAGTTTATGTTGTTGACTAGACCCCCCCCCCCTCCCTTGTTATTGAACCACTGGTAAATATGCTGATGGGCTGTGGATCGGAGTGAAGGACTACAGAAATTAGACATGTACCCCAAAAATTGATCAAGCATGTCCAACACAGGTCACATTTCAGTCTATCAACCACATACAAGACAACATAAGCCAGAAAAAATTATATAACAAGGTCTCTTTGAAATGCTAATGTACAATGACGGAAGTACAGAATTTTAATTAGATTGTCTTTGCATTGTAACAGTTGCTCTTTTGTTGCTGCTCTCCACCACTGATAATTCATTAATTGCCCTTTTGGCTATAGCTGTGGTATTTAATTAGAAGTTGTGTGGGAATGAAAAGACTTAATCAATTACTTCTCAGTGTGTAAAGGGGATATAAACATTAGCGGACGCTGATGCAGCAAATTAACATTCAAAATTTGAGAGATAGCTTAAACATACAGTAACAAATGACGTTACGTGCTAGTGGTAAATGTTTGTCATATAAATTGTATTAACACACTTTTAAAAGTGTGTTTCTGCTCTGTAATCTCTAGCAGTGAAAAACATTGGGGGACTTCACCTGAATCACAAAAAAACATCTTCTATCTTACCCCGGGTGGTATGTAGCCATTCAGACGCTGTTTGTTTTTCTTGCTGAGATTTTGAGATATCAGCTTATGAGTCTTCTGCTGTCAATGGAGGAGGATGGAGTTTTATTTGTGGCACTCAAAGAACTGCAAAATCACATTTGAAAAAGCTCAACATCAACGCAACATGTCTATAACATGTCAAAAAAATCTATGTCCCGGTTAATTTGGATATTTCACAGACCTGTTGGCAAAAAGAAAATGTACAGTGTATTTACTATTTGCATATTCTACCTTCTAACTGATGCTGAACCAGGCAAAAATATATTATTTTGGTCTTGGAATGTATTGGAGTGTTTTATTACTTTGAGCACATTTCTAGACTTTAACAGAGATTTGACCTTTACACACGCCCGGCAAAGTAATCCCTACTGTTCTACAGTACCTGCTAGTGTATGTGTGTCCGACTGCATGTGAGTGTGTGGCCCTACCTAGTACAGTTACAGTTATAGTTACAGTTCAGTACGTTTTCGGTGCAGTAGGGAAAACAAAAAAATTTCTTTTTGTAATTTATTTTGAAAAATGTAAACACTCAACAGTGGCTCAATGACCATGATTCTCTTACTATAACAGTTAATGCACTCAAATACTGTTATATTGTCAATAAGAAAAGAATGAACAAATAACACAAATGTTAGTAATGCTCCATCATAAGACTCTGTTGATAATTCCTGAACAACTGCAGCTTGCGCTGGTTAATACAGTTGTTCTGCCTAACTGAAATGCACACATGAAGGCACATTGTGGTGGGGCTCAAGCCCTTTGAGCATATGCTTTCATTCTTTATTCTCAATGACCAAGTATGGTAGCATACCTGCAGCGATAAATACTCCTATAGTATCAGTAATTGATTTGGCATGGTCCAAATGTGCAGTGAGAGGCTGCCTAAACGCTGTGGGGGAGGAAATCGCCTTCCGGTCTGTTATTGCCTCGCTCCACTAATTAACGGGTGATGCCTTCGTAAATGATGGGTTTGAAGTGTGTCCACAGACATACCCAATTGCAGTTGAAGTATATCAGCATACAGTTTGACACTCATAGTTGCCCTTTTTTAACTAACAGGAAAACCATTATGCTCCCGTACAGTGGATCTAAATGTCACGGGAGGATCCTCCAGCTCTGGTCTCTCATTTGTGTTTACCATTCCAGGCAGCGACACTACATGAGCTTGACTAACCTGGCTAACACCCCTACTACCTACTGTAGTTGTCTGCACCAAGGAACTAGCTGTCTCATCTGATCAGGAAGCATATCACTCATGTTTCCCAGATTTAATTAGCAGAGCCTGGGCAAAGCTGCCCTTGGGAAGCCAGTTTTCCTTTTTCTTAATTGGTGCATTAATTAGATCAGAAAAGCACATTGTGTTTGCCCACTTGAAAGCTTGACACTGTTGAAGCATCTTATGAGTGTAAGTGTGTCTCTGCATGTAATATGCAGGATAATAGGAAAATAATTATACCCTCAAGAGGGAGGGGGGGATAGGTTAGAGGGTGAAACCAAGGTCTAATCCACAGGTTCCTCTCAAGCTACAGGTGACAATCTTAAATTATTGTACATGCCTCACTCTAGTCAGTTTCCTTATACTGTGTCAATTCTCCACCTAACCAAGCCATTACAAAGCAAACTTACTGTATGTTATGGTTCTACTCCCTTTCAGTTTTGAGCATTCACAAATCTACACATTTGCCACATCTAATCATGCTCCAAACCCAAACAGAATATTGAAAAAGGGATTACACTCTGTGAACCCACAGAGATAACAGCTCATGCTTTGCAGGGGCCCATTACATCCAGATGATAAAAGCCTACAAAAGTGCCAGGTGATACCCATCTGGCTGCGCACTCACGCACGCACGCACACACACACACACACTCACACACACACACACACACATGCACACACACACGCACACACCTTGTACACAAATTTCTGTTTACTTTTCTCTCCAGCAAATCTCCACACAGGTTCTCGCCATTAAATTAGTTTCTGTAATACAATCACATTTTTTTGTCTTCTTCGGTACAATAATATTTGCAGGATATCACGGTAAACAAAAAAATATTTAGTAGTTACATATTCTGTAAAAAAATATATTTCTGTGACCTAGACGGATCTACCATCACTACCAACACTTTTCACTTCATAATGACACAGTTATGACCCTTTAAAAAGCCTCATATTTATATTGGAAATTTAGATTAACAGCATTCTAACATAAGTTATTCTTCCAATTCGCTGCCCTGTCTACAGCACTGCATTTTCTCTGATGGTTGTGCATAATGTGGCTGACTTTGACTTTTCTTTTAATTCTGCAGCAGATTTGTATTCCAGGGGAGGACCATGTCCAGGGGAGTAGTAGTCGGACTCACAGGCTGTGGGTATATGCCTGCCATTGGCCGACTATTTCAGTCGGAATTCTCCTCCCCTTCCGCTATCTGCGTGCTGCCATTTTTAAAGTCCCCGTCGCTATGTGCAACAACAACAGCAACCTCCGAAATAGCAACCTACACACTGAAAAGGGAACATTTTGACAAAGATTTGGATCATGCAAGGAGACAGGCTTGTTCATATTGACGCCATGAAATACTATTACGTGGCCACAAGATACAATTAGTTTTCACGTCTGTAATTTACTTGTGGCGACGAGATACTACATCATTCCCACGTTTTAATTAACTTGTGGTAGCAGGATACTACCAGTTCCCATGTAATTCAATTATATATAATATAAAATTAAGATCTCTTTTACCAAGTTGTGTGCCACTGTTCTCTGACACGGCCATCGTCAGTTGGAGTTGATTTGGCACATCTTTTAACTCTGGCAGCGCCACGCACCCCTGACACTGACTTGACCAATGTATGGATCCGTTGCATCGGTTTAATAACATTCTGCAAGACCTACATTCAGCTATTTAATGATCTGTGGTTTTAACTAGTCCCGTGAGCTCCTCCAGAGCTAAAGTATAGGCAGGCTTCACCTCCAGGCCAACTATGATCAAGTTATGTTTGTCTGTTTTATCAATAAAAGTCGTATCACATTCTATATACGTCTTTTACGTGGTGTTTTCTTTTGTGGGGATTTAGCCATTTTTAATGCCAGGGCTCACCTCCCCACGTGCAAATGTTCCACCAAAACAAATTCCCCCCCAACACTATTTTTCAAGGGCACCGTCTCTGCATCCAGCCAGAGTGTTTTTTTCCCGCAATACCAGAATGATAATGGGTTCAGCCAGACCTTTCTCCAGCACTTGCACAGAGCTAAATCGAAGTGTGCAGATAGATCAGGCTATGCGAGACTTTGGGGAGTAGATTCTGCATCCTGAAGCGGTAGAGGAGCTCTGGCCCTGCTTCAGGGTAGCAAGAGTAAGTCTGCTTGCATCCAAAGTAATGGCTGCCCCTGTTCTTTTTGTTGGGAAGAGACAATCCACCACCAAAAAGACAGGCCGTGTGTGTGTATGTAAATGGTATAGACTGTATATATACATATTGTATTTACTGTATATAAATGTCTGGCCACTTTTGTTCAAGTGCCTCTCCCCTCCTTCTTTACTTCTCCAGTATTAAATATGGGTAAAAAAAAAGAGGCTTAAGACATGCCTCAGTGCTCTCACAGCCTTATCACTCATCCTGGAGCAAATTAAGCTCATTATAATCCATTAGTGAGCGTCTTAGGGTTCCCTGTAGGCTGAAGGAAAGTATCTCTCATCTCAAATCTCGGTGAGGCTGGTAGCCTTCAGGAACATCATAAAACCTAATATTTTCTAATATTGCTGGTGAGACTGGGGGAGCAGTGTCGCCAGACTGCATAAAGCATCATCTATTGAATAACTGGGCAAGATAGATGACGAGCGTTTCAAGCATGTGGTCAACTCCCAAGTTAACTCAACAACTAGTAAGTTAAGAATTCAGCACCCAGACAGCGGTGCAACAGACATAAACACGTACAGTAGCTAAGACAGAGTGGTCTGAAGACTAGAAAGGCGCTATATAAGCACAGTCCATTTATCATTTTTTACTCTGATGTGTTGCGGACTTTCATGTAAAACATGAGCATGTAGCTGTCCTTCACACATACCCTTACAATTGACTCAATTAGCAATCATCACTGTCCCAATTCTCAAGCCCAGGGGCTGGAGAGAAATATGTTCAAGTTATTCCATCTAAACCTTTGCCCGCCTACAAAGGCAGACTGCCTGGAAACTGCCAAGAAATTAGTCCCAGTGCTGCGATCAAACTACAGCTCGGCTGGAGAGAATAAGTGGAGATCCAACAGTCTTGTCATGTTCTATTTTATACTCCCCTACCCTCCTCTTCTCTCACTTCGTTTTAAAGCGCACCATGCCTATAGCTGTCCAAAGCAATGCCTCATTATCAAGTGCACCCCCTATCTCCATCTCCACTGTCAGTGTATTCATCACACAGCAGGCCCTATCCCCTGGATGTACAATTGGAGAAATGTGGCTCAAACTCTATTTTCCTGTTAAATAGCCTTGAGCACATTATTGGAGAGCAGTGTTTTCACCAAAAAGGTAGACAAACTTGAACATTGTAGTAAGACAAGGAAACTTGAAGAACAGAATAACTTGTAGATAATAATGTAAAATCCCATGACAAACCAAATACTAACCAAATACTTCAAGTATACAGTTTCGGAGAGAATTTTAGGTGTGCGTGATATTTGCAATGAACACATACCAGGTAAGTTTTTACTTTAGCCTACAGGCAGGGCAGTTAAAACCGCCTTGAGAAAGAACCCGCTGAATTATGCTGAGTAAAAGAGAACGGGGGATATCATTCTCCAGCCAGAAAAATACTGCGTCTTCAGCAGTGTTGGGCAAGTTACTGAAATGTAGTCATTAGTTAGGGTTACTAGTTACTTCTCTAAAAAGTAATACTCCCAACCAACAGAGGGCAGCAACGACTAGCTTTCCTACCAGTAAACTACACTTGGTTGGACAGTAGGATTTAGTAGAAGACTCACATGAAGCTGGATATATGTTAATCAAGCATTGCTACAATAGTTGATGAACCCACGTTTCTTCAGTTTATATTAGAAATATTACAATCACTATGATAAAAAGCAAGCTCATTTTGCCCGAACTGTCTTGCGCCACGGTAAGGTCCGGTGACGTTAGATCATAAAAATCAAGCGTTTGTTTGCTGCCCTCTGTAGTTGTCCACTATTTCAGGTTAGACAAAAGTAACGGGTAACGAGCCCATTAAAATTTCTATTTACTGCCAAAAGTATTGAAATTAAAGTAAAGCGTTGCTTTTTCACATATTACTCCCAGCACTGGTCGTCAGTAGTAAGTACTGCTTTAACTCACTTTCCCCAGCTACAGTAGTTGCCTTTAGCCTATGCATCAAGACTTTTGGCTTTTATAAAGTACCCATACCAAGAATGACGTCCATTAAAATATATATCTTCAAGTCACCTAGCAAAGTATGTGCGGCTGTGGCTTGGTGGCAGAACGGTCGCCTGCCAATCGGAAGGTCGGCGGTTCGATCCCCCAGCCATGCGTCGAAGTATCCTTGAGCAAGATACTGAACCCCATAATGCTCCCGAAGCTGCGCCTTCGGTTTCTGAATGTTCCATGTAAGTCGCTTTGGATAAAAGCGTCTGCTAAATGTAAATGTAATGTAGTGGTAAACATGTAGTACCAATTCATTAAAAGCCTCAGTGTGGTTGTAGCTGAGTTGTAGGACTTCAAAAAATAGTTTGCTTGAGAACTTCTTTGATCCCTTTCAGATTAAAAGTTATGTGTTACATTATTGCCTAAAGTAATTCTACACCATTCCTCAGTGAGTCACACAGTTTTTATTAATCATAAGGGCATGTAGTTTCAAAACTGTGTTTTCTGGCAAAAATATAAATGGGGGAATACTGAAAGTGATTTAGCACCATGGATAGAGACACAAATGAAGACTGGCTTAGAGTGCTTCTGAACCATGGAGAGAGACAGAGAGAGGGTTTCAATGTTTCAGCATCAAAGTAGAATTAACAGGTTGAATACAGGTAGCATAAAAAGAATGGGAGAATCACTTAGTTAGTATTACCAGCAGTGGAAGTGGTCTCAAAGGTTATAGAAGTTGTTGTTGTTGTCTATGAGCCTTCATGCTTTGTTTTGTTAAATATAGATCCCAAGTATAGTGCTTATAGTGTGTGTACAATACATATAGCATTTATGTGCCAGGAAACTTATTTCTGTCCACCTTTTGTCCACACACCACTGTGTCCAGTATGACTCTCCAGATAATTGTTGCCATACTTCCTCCTTTGCTTTGATAGAACGGGATTTCTGCTTTATTTGAATGCATCTAATTTATAGGGATTTGGATTTAAATAATTATTAATGTTTGTGTGGGCTTAAAACAAAGTTGATTTTCTCTCTTCATCTCTTTGCCATAACCAAAGTGAAAACTACATATAAGTTATGATATTTTAAAGGATGGAAAAAATCTGTCAGAGTGTCAGGGATGCCTATTTATTTATTCTTTCACATTATAAAGACCATCTTGTTCCCAACATAATCTGTCATCCTGCTGCTGACGACTATGTACTCACAGGTACAGTGAGATATCTTTGCCACATCTTGCACACATAAGATTGCTAACATTAGGTTCAAAGTAGACTATGAATTAGATGTAAAAATGAACATCTTGCAAATACAGTAGCACCCTATAATATACTTTCAATACCATTGATCCTGACAAATCCTGACAAATGTGCCCACAACCCCGCCACCATTTTGAAGAAAATGTGGAATCGCTGAATATTATCAACCCCCTGCTTTGTGATATTTCCCCGCTTACAGACTTTTGTTAAAGAATTCTTGATTCCTCTAGTCTAAATGATTTCAAAATTCGATATTTTAAAAAAAAAGCCGGTTTCCCACCAACTGTCTACTTTCTTGAACAACCTTTATCCAGCCAGATTTTCAAACACATCACTTGACTGACGTGACTGATTGTGACATGAGAAATCTCTATTTGGGATTAACTCAATGCTAGTACTTTGACACAGAAGACCACACTGTCCTCTATAGGAGAATTTAAAAGCGGGAGGATCACTCAGGATTTGTTTTTGATATGTTTAAACCCTACGTCATGGATCACATTGTCTCCTTTAGGTGACTTTTCTTCACATTGCCTGTACTGTGTCTAGGGGATCAATCCTCAGTCAAATACTGTTTGTATAGTTTTGCACTGTAGTCCATCATCCACAATCTTTAACATCTACTATAAACAGTTTTCTTTTTGCTGATGATATTACTTTGCTGTCAGAAAATGAGGAAGCTTGACAAACAATGCTGACATGTGTTGCTGAATGGTGTAAAAAGTGGAGATTTGGTATCAATACAAAAAAAAAACACAAGTTGTGCATTTTCGAGAAATTAGTAGTTTTCAGTTTTGCGTTGGTGAGAAACTACTTGAGTTTACAAATAAATATAAGTATATTGTTTTTTTTCTAGATTAAGGTATGTCTTTTCATATGGTGCGTCACTTCTAGCAGACTCGGCTTTTTTTATCCTTCAGTAACTAGTTTGTCATCCATTTAACAATCCTTTCTAAGAGTGCTTTTAGATAAGATGCTTTTCACAAACACCCTGTAGGATACCTTTTTTCTGCTCATCTATAAGCCTCTTGATGCCCCCATGGGGCCCTAGTCTGTGTTTCTAAGGGAAACAATAATACAGGATAAGTGCTAACCAATTTTGCCTGTCTTTTCTTTCAGAAAGAAAGGTGAAACTAAAGGTCATGAAGAACAAATTAAATCAAATTCAACACATTGTCAATTTATGCTGTAAATACTTTTTGGTCAGTTGTATCATACAGGAGCATAATACGTTTGTAAGAACTATTTCTCATCAAGCAGATGTATCAAGTATTTGATGTGAGACGCATATAAGAGAATAGGAAAAGAAATGACTAGAACATATTTTCTTTATTCATCTTTTTATGAATGGCATATTAAGCCTCTTTTTATGATCTTATAATGTTGCTCCTTTCCAGAAATCAATAGTCCTTTTATGATTCATGTCTGAATATCAAAGAGCTGTATGGTCTGCACAGAAAGTCAATGTGTCTTGCATGGCTGGCTTTGTAGTAATGCTCCTGAATGTGAATATGCTCAAATCAAAGGTTATAAACATGCATCACCACATGGCTCCTTATCTCTCAACAGGGAATAGCTTATGTCTTAGATGAAACATTGCTCTTATGCATCAGGATCTGGAAGCAACATGATGTAAGTCCATAGTCACAGTCCTTTCGGACCGTATGCCACTCATTTTGTTTTTATAGTTGGATTTGGAAGTTTAAAGAACTTGGTTTATTTCTTATTCGGCTGTCTCAGTGATTTGCCACTGGCAATTTTTCAAAAAGTAATAAGGCTCCTTTTCACACTCTTGTACAAGGCTGTGCACCACTCATGTTAAGTTGCTACAGCCCCAGTGTCTGGATTGCATGTTTTTACTTTCACTTGTAACTACCACATTAAGCCATACTGTTGTTTCTGTCCGAGGGTCGCAAAGAAAATTATGATCAAGAGGCAGAAACACACAGAGGGAAGGAAGAGCACACCGGATTGTACTGTAAAGACTATTACACACAATGACGTCATGGTACTTTATGGCTCAGTTGTAAATTTATAACCAGCTCTGAATAAAACAAGTTCGTTGAAAAGGAATACTTTGACACTCAGAAGAAAAAAACAGGAGTGGATGGCTTGTCCTGAGTGAACGTCCCCCCTCCTGTGGATACATTTTCATATCCATACCATGTTTCTAAGACACTGACAGTAGAAAAAATTGGTACACAGTTATAGTGTAAATAACAGCTAAGGATGTTTTTTAATTTCGATTTAATGCTTTTTTAGCTTTTTTGTTATAGAGAAATACTTAATATTTTAAATCATATTTTCAGGGGCTTTTAAATGGGCTATAATGCACAACATTAGAGCTATGGGGAGCATGGGCATGAGCATGGTTTTTAAAGCTTTAAAGCCATTGACCAGGCGTGTTAATATATTTTTAATAATAGGCTATACTGTCAATTTGTTTTAAAGGGGCGCTCCACCAATTTTACACATTAAGGTCAGCTTACTCATTATGATGAGTCCTACTCCTGTACACCTGTACAAACTGTTGTATAATGTTGGGCTTGAGGCAAACAAACTGGAGGCAAAGGGTTTGAAAGATGAAAGCATTTACGTACTTTCGGTTCTCTGTATGTATGTATTGTACATGTGGAAGACAATAAAGCAGACTTGACTTGATTTACCAGGGAGGGACAGTCTAATGAAAGACACTATTGAGTTGCATCATGGGAAGTGTAGTATCAATTGTTTTTGGAGCTTGACCCATAATAGGGACTGAAAGTCAGGATATCTTTCCTCTGCTGCTTTAATGTTGATCTTTTTTTTTTTTTTTCTTCTGTCTCTCACAAGTCCCCCAACTTTCTGAAAGTGTGATATTAAATTGCTGGAATACCCCTTTAAATATCACTCTTTAAAGATAGGGACCAGTGAAAGGGATTAATTACTGATGAATGGCACTGAGAAATAACTTATGAATGCTTATTGCAGTCTGTCATATTGGTCATCAGGGAGTCACAATAGAAGGTCTACTGTACTATGTACTGTTTATAAGTAGCTTTCAGTATACGCTCTAATTTCCATCATGAATGTAAGACTCTTTAAATGTTGCAACAAAATCAAACACTAGGGAACATCATTTTGCATTCTGCTGTTATCCTTCTCCTTTTTGTTTATCCTCCAATGATTTTGAAGGTTTTGATAATAACAGGTATGAGCACCATTGCAGGAAGCAAAAACAATAGGGGCAGTTGACTGTAGGTTTTTAATTAGATTCCATTAGCTAAGTAATTGCATCAGGAATGCTCATAATGAACTCTAATTACTTGTGGAGGTCTAAATGAGAAAATCTGTGGCGGGCAGCGGCGGGTAAGGGAGAGTTCAGGCGTGCCACAGGTGACTCTCCATGGGGAAATTTGCGTGACGAATGACTCACTGTTCACTTATTCATACTCTAACAGGAAGAAGGTACTGCACAATCACTGTTTGAAACCATGTAGCATTGTTCAGCTATGTTAGTTGTTTATATTG
Organism: Coreoperca whiteheadi; assembly: GCA_011952105.1. NCBI lineage: Eukaryota > Metazoa > Chordata > Actinopteri > Centrarchiformes > Sinipercidae > Coreoperca > Coreoperca whiteheadi. The sequence goes on along the minus strand of CM022482.1, from coordinate 20,485,780 downwards.
CCTGTCTTTTCTGCTATTTTGCTTAGATGTCATTTGTTTGGAATAGTAATTAACAGCATTCTACTGTTTGCTCCCTTTATATATTGTCAATCATTTTATTCCTTCACCCTACTTCTATGTCTTTATGTCTCTCTGCCTACATCCTGAGGCTAAATGCCCTGCAGTGTTCCCAGGTTGGCGAGCTCCTTCCATCTCCTCAGGCTCAGTGTCTTTGTCTACTTTCAGACTTGTTATGCTGTCAGACCAGGAGATTAGTCATTCAATCAGGCTGAAGAGGAGTCGCTCTGCAGATAAGGCCTGTGCTAAAGGAGGCCCTTCTCCACGCTGCTCCATATGTTGGCTGAGATTGGCTCCCCTCTTATCGACGCAGGACATTTGCATCTTTCCCACATTTTTTTCCCCTTTCTCGCCGTCTCTTTGCACCCGCTCTCAAACTCGCCCTATCTCTTAGTTCCTCCCTGAACTATCAGAATTACATACTTATTCGCTTCGTCTCTCCAACTGCTTCTCATTCTGCTCTCACCCAGCTATCTACAACAAATGCCCTGTCAAATCCTGCTTTTATCTAGCATTAGGGGTTGGAGATATAAATGAATGTTCGCTTTGTTTGCTGCCAGTTCAGTCAATTATATCTGTTTTATATGCAGGCATTCAAAAGACATAAGAGTGAAATTGTTGAGCCTGCAGCCATGCTTGGCCCCCCTCTGTGTATTATAGGCAGCCATTTCTGCCTAAATGACTGCTCAGCATGCCTCGGTTATGCATGAGAGAGTAGACTGACTGAAGTGGCAGAAAATACATGTGCCCCTTACGTGGAAACAAACATTTTGAACAGCAGAAACTAGTATGGAATATTAAAAGATATTGCTACAAAAGCATTCCACTACTTATCTTTTCTGTGTGTATACATTCTTACACGGGTATGTGTAAGTGTGTGTCAGTATCTATGTGCCGTCAGCTTATTTGCATCAGAATGAGTGGACTTAGTCTACATTAAATGACTGAATGAAGTTTAACCATAAAGTAACATCTGTTGACATGCCACCATCAAACCACCATGACTGAGGTTGGAGCGTTCAAGCAATCACCTTTAGTTTTTAGATTTTTGTCATCATCCATACACAGTATGATAGTTTTCATCAGCACGCGTGAGGCGACTAGCTCATTTTGTTTGCTAATGAAAAATAAAATTGGTGGCTCTAGTCAGAGGAACATAAATTAGTAGGTTTTTATTGGTTTTTATTGGTGATCATAAATAGCAGTTGATAGCAGACGTGCCTCTATCATCCCACACCAAATGAAGCCATCTTGCAAATGAAAGGCAGTGAAAGCCGCATCCAACAGTTATGTCTGTCCTTATCTAATACTCACCCACTCAAGGACATTCATTAAGCTTACATTTTGGCAAGGCAAACATTACCTATAAACAGAGATATTAAATATATGCTTTTCAGGGATCATATTTATTCTTCACACCATCCACAATGGATTATCTTAATATGTGTATCAAGTACCTGTGGGCAACTGGTCGGACTTCCTGGATTACAGTGGATGTCAGGGTAAGAAAATGTCCCCCAAGGCTGCTACTCTATACTTGGCTTTAGCCCTAAAATTCTCACTCCAGGGACCCAACTGATCAACATAGCATGCATGAACCTCATTCCTCCCCTATCTTCTGTTCCACCTCCTCTTTCTTCTCCTTCTCATATTCCTCTTAGACCTCCTCCTTACCTTCTTGCCCTCCCTTTCTCCCTCCTGGGCTGTGTGGCATGAAATATGATCTGGTGTGCAGAGAAAGGCCCCAAACAGTGCAATTTATCAGATTTAGAGACATATGGGCAAGGGGAGTACAGCTTAAACAGCCTCCTGAATGGGCCCGACTACTAAAGGAAATCAGTGGTAGCACCATATAATTTCTGTTTGTTATACTGCCTCTCAAATTGACTCCTCCATTAGAGAAATGTGCATGTACAATAAAGAATAGACCAATGTGTGCATATATCCAAGCGCCGCCTTTCTCTCTTGTATTTACCATTCAGATCTCTCATTGCCCACCTTTTTCTCTCTAATACTCACTTCTTTATCTCTTCATCTCCCTGTGTTTCTTTGTTACTTTCCCTGGCCTTCCCTGTCTATCTCCAGAACCCTTCAGAGTTTCTGTCCCTCTGATCTTTATTTCCCTGGCGTTCACTGTATACGCTGCAAAAGTACCCTTAAAGCCTAAAGACCAAAAGGTTCACTGTAGCCCCTGTGTGCTTTATGGCTCTCATGTAAAATGTGTCCATATTCTCCCCACTCTAATCAAAATATCCCCCAGACAGTGTGTTGGACTACTGTCTTGTAAATGTCATGGCAATCCATCCAGTAGTTGTTAAGACATTTCTCTAAAAAAACAAAAATGTCAATCTCACAGTGGTGCAAGAGGAGAAGTCAAGGGATCACCAATGTCCAAAATTCCATGGCAATCCATTCATCTGGACCAAAGTGGTGGATGGAGCAACCATCCAAGATTGCCCCCCCCTAGAGCCAAGTCAACAGCTTGGGAAAAAAAACACTTTTGAAAAAGGGGCATTTCAAAAAATGTATTAGATGAAATGTATTCCAGTATTATATATAATATTAAGTTGCTTTATGTTGTCATATTAAATGTTTCTGCTGTACGTATTTAAAACATGGATACTCAAGTAAAATGGCTTTGAACATGAATTAAAATCCATTTAAGCACGTCTTAGTCCATGTTCAAATTGGCAACCACCCAAATAGATTTTTGTGATTTCTGGACTGGAATCAAAGAGATATTATAAAATCCAGACAGGGAAAAAAAAAATGAATTCCCTCTGAGTTTATACAGATGGGTCTCAGATTGGAAATTCTAACACTGATGTCACATCCAGAGTGTATTTAACTGTGACGGCGGCATGAAACATGACTGAATCTCCTCTGCCGCTGATGCTGTCTGGTGCGATGAGAAGTAGTTCTACAGAGTGACATGCACACATCTCCATTCTTCTTCTAGCCTGCAGCTGGCTTTTTTCAGTATGTGTTGGACACACCATACATACATGTGCCTATGTTGTTAACTCAGCAACAAATGCAGATTATGCCTTGACACACAATTCAGCTTGATTGCTTGCAAATGAAAGTGTGGACAGTCAGTCCTAAAGGTCAAATTTGAGAAACAAATTGGAGGAGCAAATGGACATAGCAATTTGTCTAATATTGATGAGACAACATATAAAGAAATTGGATAACAAGTCATCTACTTTAAACTGTTTCTGTCAAGTAGACCAATTAGGTCTCTTAGATCTCAAAATTGCACGTGCAATCTAAATGTTCTATGGCTTTGGTGTATGCAGTAAATAATGTAACGTTAGCAAGTGTTTTTTTGAAGCAGTACAGCAAGAGCTGTATATTGTAGCCTTCACCCTACAATATACTTCCAGACAGCCATGAGCATTCATACCTTCAGGGCCCACTGATCACACCTATGGCCACCACACATGAACAGTTTGGAGTGTTATCTGCACCAAGTGTTAATCCACATCATTACACATGCAGTCTGGTTGTAATCAAGACAAATTAGCTGGCAAAAGGATAGGTGATCCTAAATACCATCACCCGTTTAATGTCTCACTTACGTCTTGACAAATCCTTTGGGCACTCTCGTCGCAATCAATGCTGCAATATTATGTTCACAAAAGTGTCAGTTGGCTATGTAATGGGAAACATTTCATGTGTGAACTCTATCCAAACATATTCATCCATCAGTCATTTGGAGGAGAAAGGCACAATCACCAAAAGGGCACTTCTGTATGGATTTTGTGCTGTTGTGGAAGGAAGCCGGCTAATGAATCTCAATGACTTGCAATTACATCTGCTGTACTTACATGCCAGAATCTGCCGAGCATATCGAGAAGAGAGGCAAGCTGCTGTTACTGCAGTGGGACTCCTTCCCCAGGTGCTGTGCTGTGTTGTGTGGAGAGGCTGTTATTGATTCCACTGGAAACAGCTTCTTTATTAAAGTCCGCATCTCAACCATCTGGTGTGAGGATCCAAGAGTTGTCTGTACAAACTGCATAAAAATTTAATCAGCAGTGTCTGTCCAAAGTGACTACACTTACCCTCTGAATATAACATATATTATTTATTCATGCATGCTCCATCACAGCTGCCCTGTTGACCTTTGAATTACTAGCCCCTTGATCAGTTCATGTGAATAGACAAAACTGACGTTGAAAATACGATTCGGCATTGCACAATACTTTTGACCTTATATAGCACCTTATATAGCACTTTTGATCACTCAATACCTTATTTTAGTTGTGCTATAAAAGCAGACATGCCCATAAGGCATATGTCATGGTCCAACTGCATTATGATTTAAACACCCTTTAGAGTGCACATATTAGCATGTGCATGTTAGGGCACATGCAAAGACCTCAAACATATATTGTCCAATAGATGGGGTTTAAATAAGGTTTTGAACTGCTGTCATAACTTCAGTGAACAGCACCTGGACTAACTAATTTGGTGTGTCAAAACATGCTCATACATCAAAGAATGTCATCCTACTGATAGTTTTCTGCTCATTAATGCCCACCATGTGTAAAACAGCCCAACCCAGGCTATATCAGTAATGAGACCAGAACCTGTCATTTGACCAAGACTGTGAGTGAGCCAACACTCTCTTGCAAAATCACAGCAAATGTATTTCATCTTGAAGATATATGTACAGTACTTATGACACGTTAAACTGGTCTGTTGCCATGAATGCGAATGAAGCCAAATTGCCTTTGCTAATAAAAGAGCTGCAAGCTAAGCTGGGGGCTAAGCAAGAATGCTTCAACCATATCACAGTACAAGCAAAACGAGGGTTTTCAATGCTTTTTAATGCATATTTAATTGATTGCATAATGAGCTCCAATGATTTCATTTCATTTCAGATGCCATTGTTATATTCCTCTTTGTCTTGTTTTTTGGCCTTGTGTTGTTTTTGTTGTTTTTTCTTCCATCATAGGCACGTACCATATCTCCTGAAGCCAACATTATGAGCTAGTTTGTCTATTTGATTATATTAAACAATCTCTCCTGGAGATTTCAGATTAAATTATACAATTTTCGAAAGCTACTGACATTAAATTGCTGTATACAGGTTTAAAAAACGACATATGCATGCATCAGATACTTCTGCCTCTCTCAGTATTTCAAAAACAGAAGGTGTTGCTTTATCACCAGTGGCCTGTCTGTTGTGGAAAAACTGTACTGTACTTTGATTGCCCTACAAAGCATTGTGGGTAATGACTTTTTCATTAAACAGATGAGTATGGCTCAGTTGTATCAAAGACAGGTGTTGGCAAAAGCATAGAGTATATTGTTGGATGTCACATCCTCTGCACAATGAGTTTCACCTGCTACCCTCTGGTATTCGTTTTAGAACTCCTATTAGCATAACAAATCGGTTTAGATATCCATTTATCCCTTCTGCTGTCAACATTTTAGATGTTAGCAAAAATGTTTTTCGGGGGTCTTACGTGTTTTTATATGTTGGTATTAACTTGTATGGTGATTGTCTTATGCTTGTATGCTGTAACCAAGTTTCCCTCGGGAAATGAATAAAGATGAACTGAACGGAACTGAGTTTCAAAGAACAAGACTTGTTTAAATGGCCATATGCGTTTCAAATCTCAACATTTCAATGAGGAGCAACTAAATTTAAGAGTGATTAAATAAATATATTGATGTGGTGCACAATAAAGTTTAGATATGTGGAGAATCTTTGGCAATAAGACCTCAACGTGATGTCATCATTGTTTTCAGGGGGTAGTGATGCCCCCCCACAAAGCATTGATTTTGCACTGAAATGACAGCTGTCAGCAGCAGAGAGGAGAACAGTTTTACAGTTTGACAGCAGTGATATGATTGGCTCAGGGAGATCGTGGCAAAATCTGATTGATGTGGCGAAAAGAGTGAACGCCCATAGTCAGCTGATTGAGTTGGAAGCAGGAAAGGGAGAGAGAGAGAGACAGAGAGATAGGAAATGTGAATGAATGAGAAGCATAAGGATCGTCTTCCTGATTGAACCTCTGCTATGCTTCAGATCAACATGTTCCAATGGCATTAAAATGATGTGTAAATGGAAAAATTGTCCTTTTGAAATCTTGGCAATCAAAGGTGCTCAACCTAGTTAAGTCACTACAGAAAAAATATTATGTGTATCAGTCTACAATAGTAGCATGTATCTATTTCTCAGAGAAAACTACCCTCCTATTAAGGCTACCAGTGAGTAAATACAGACAAGGGCAGCCAAGGATATGTTGTGCGCACTCATGATGATGCACATCTCCATAGTTAATCAGGATTCAAAACACACACATTTAGTGACTTAACAAATGGTTCAGCTCCTGTGTTGGAGGTTTGCGGGCCTATTTGCACACAACATGTAATTTGATATGCTGTATGGCTGCAAGCAAGGAGCATCCACAAGACCACAACACTTCCAAATCAAATTTTGCCATCTGCATTATATGTCATCAGGGTTGTGACAAACATGAATTAGTTCTGATGGTATATTCCTGAGCCAGTATCTTCAAACTGCCCCCTCTTTTCCTGCCCTACCTCTTCCTTTCCTTTGTAACCCTGAAACATATTTTAATACCTGTATCTTACTGGCCACCCTCAGGTGTTTTCCAGGGTGTACCCCACCTCACACCCAATGACAGCTGGGATTGGCTACAGTCCTCTGCGACCCTCAAGGATAAGCTGGTATTGCTAATGGATGGATGGTTTCAAAACAGTATGTTATGTTTAGTCTAACCCCCAAATAAAATACATTTTTAAATGTTTAAATAGTGATCTTTCTAAATGCAATCAAGGTGCATAGCCCAAGAAATGTAATAGTAAATGTGAATGTGTAAAGAGGAATAATTGATTATGACATTTCTGTCAGAGCCACTTTGAGGTAGCCAAGCTTAGTGACAGGAAGGAACAGAGCAAAGACACAGAAACGGTTTAGTGGGATGGAAATACAGAGAAAGCTGTTGAAATGACTGAAAAAGGTCAGGAGGAGAAGCAGAGGGAATGAGAACAAGAATGAATGACTGAGAAAAAAAAACGCAAGGAAGAAAAAAAGATTCCCCAGAATCAGCAGTGGCCCAGCATCAGCTGTCACTAGACTTGTGCCACTCCCCACAGAGCCACAACTGAGCCCAATGAGGAATAATGAGCTTTAGAAATCCACAAAGGTCACTCACTGCAAAGATCTCCCTCCTCACTCCAGCCCAATCAGAAATGCCACCACCAGAGCTCACAAAGAAAATTCTATAGTTTGGAGATGGGGGTGAAAAAAAATTGACAAAAAATAAAACCCAAAGAAGGAGAAAAGCAGAGCCAAGCACTCTAAAGAAGATCTTCACCTTTATTTGACAACCTGAGAGCAGAGAAGCAGTGGGGGGCTACAGCAGGAGATGACAGGAGAGAATTGAAGAGGGAAGGAAGAAAGGAAGGAAATAAAGAGGAGGGGAGGAATGGAAAACATTTAGGATGACACAGGAGAGATTGTGTTCTAAAAGCAAGGCAGAGATTGTTGGACTGAAACAGTAAGGTCTTGGTGGTGGGGCAGAGAGAGATGATAGGATTGGAATAATCAGAGGGAGAGCAGGGCAAGAGTGAAAATATGTATAAAGCCTTAGTGTGTGAAAGAGAGGAATATCAGTGAGGACACACAGAGCTTCTTTAATCCTGGGTAAGTATGCTTTCCTTCGACTCCTTTACCCGCTCATACTCAGTGGAGATAGGGGAAGGAAAAAAGAGAGGGAGAGGAATGAATATATTATCTTTATCAAGCAATATATCATTCAGGAACATATGACACTTAATTGTCTCACTTGAACTTTATAACAGTTGAACTATTCAACACCATAATAATCCATTACATTTTAATGCCCCAATACGCAATTAATGTACAGTGCTATTTCTGCCCAACTGTGAACGTCCCTGTGGCCTGCATACCATTTGAAGTTAATGTGGTAGATTCTGCACGGTCTGCATTTAAATACAGACTACCTTGGCCACACTTGGAGCCAGGCTAACTGTGTCCCCCTGTTTTTATGCTAAGCTAAGCTAAAAATATTATTAAATGATCAGTAAATTATTTCCCGAAATGTTGAGCTATTCCTTTAAAGCAAAATAGCCAAAAGTAGCAACTTTAGCATAGGGAAAAAACACCCAAATTATTTGATAAATAGATACTGTTTATATCCTTTGTGCCATACTCCATGGCAAACAATCATGTATACAAGGGCCCGGTTCAGAACTGAAACAAATAATACACTACCATGCATACGTGTACCATTTCAAATATACAGATCCTCAGACTGGTAGCCACATTCACTGTGTACCTCCACTAGTGTGGGAACAGCATTTGGTTTACAAACGGTGCACCTCCCTTCAGAGTGGCCCAACGCGACTCGACATCTTTTCAAAGCTCATTAAGAGCTATTAAAATGAGCCATTGTAGATGTCACCTGAAACATGTACTACTGTATGGCATATTAGGGCGAAATCTAACGTGTCCAGAACAGCTGCCATGTTAATGCAGTTTGGAAGCTGGAGGCAAAGACCAGTGTCAGCCTAGTGAGTGGTGCATTTGTCCAGTGAAGTGTAGGATGGGTTCATTGTTGATGACTGAGTGGAGGAGAGAAATGCCAGTCATCTATTGCACTGCTTTCTTGAGATGTTTGTCTCAAGCTAAGTCATCCATGGTGCTGCTAAACCACAGTGAGGGAAGTGTTCAAACTAAACAGGCATCCACACTAACAATTCTTTATACTTCTGGGCCTACTCATGTAGCTAAGGAACTTATCTATAAGACATATATAATTTCTACATGCCTATGTGTTACTTGAACATAATCAATAATTGACACTGTCCTTCAATAAACTTTAGCTACAATTTTAGGAAAAAATTAGACACATCATTTAGTATGTTGGATCTATGATGAATCCAATGCAATTCACCTCCTCTGCCCACATATCTCCGATAAACCAAATGAAATGAAGACAAAGGCCAATACAATATAATGTTCACATGTAGATCTACTCTTCTAAAGAAACTGTCTATAAACAAACAGAACAATTCCAAGTGGCAACTGCTCACGTTGCTGGATATACTATGCGCAATACAAACAGTTAAATCTCAGGTAGGATGAAGAAGAAACGCACGCTGTCTTCCTATTTGATGTCAAGTATAAGATCAAAATTAGATAAGTGTACATTTCTCTGTGTGTTTGCTGTTTCAACCTGCTTTACTCTCAGCTTTTGATTCAACTCGCTTCAAGTGCCTTTGTTCCTCTGCCTCCTCCTGAGAGTGTTGTAGCTGGCTATCAGTTGACTCATGATGTGCATAGTCAGAGTGAGTAGTAGTTAGTATGAATATCCCAGTTTTGTGTTGGGAATGTGCAGTAAGAATTTCATATTGACTACAGTTGTTTAATTATTACACAGCTAATAAAAAAAAAAAAATATATATATATATATATATATTAAGAATCTGTTATGCAGTGTGTACTGTACACGTATGTCACTCATTCAAAAGTCTCTGCACATCCTGTATACAATGACGATTTGTTAACAATTTAACATTTGTTATCAACCTTACCAGAAGGCCATATTAAGTAGACGGATTGTACTGTAACTAACAAAATCTTAACTAGATATTATTGGATGTTTAGATCTTTATCATTTAAAGCTTTCCCTTAACCCTCACCCTTGAAACGCAGTGGTGTCTCAGTATAAAACTTCAATCTGTGAGACAGCGATTGCTTTGTACTTGGCACTGAGGGCAACCTATTACACCTTGTGAAGTTGAGGTAATTTAACAGAAAGCATAGGAAGGTGCCACCATCATGCAAATGCAAGTCAGCTAAATGCAACAACATTTCTGACAACCTAAGCATTTACGAGAGATGTTCAAGGCAAACTCTTCTTAACTTGCGCATATAATTGCTAAAAAGCTGAAAGCAAATAGCTGTGTGCTTGTACCAAAGATAAGTACAACCATTGTTCTTTTGCAGGGGAGGTGGTGACAGTTGTCCTCTTCATCATACCACGGCAAAGTCTTCCTGGGCTGATGCCACAAAAACACCAAAGCTAGAGAATGCTTTTATGAAGAGACAGCGTCAGTGAAATACTGGCACCACTCTTGCTTCTCCTCAGTGAGGAGGACAAGACTGTCATTCTGATTGTCCATATTGTAATTTTGCTATTTTATTTTCACTACATTTATACTCTACACATGCCATCTATTGTATGGCTGTCCGTCCTGGAGGAGGGATCCCCCCTCTGATGCTCTTCCTGAGGTTTCTTCCCCATTTAAGGGGTTTTTGGGGGTGGAGTTTTTAATTTTCTGAATCGAGGGTCCAAGGATGAAGGGTGTCGTATGTTGGAAGGCCCCTCGAGGCAAATTTGTGACTTGTGATATTGGCCTATATAGATGAAATTGACTTGAGTTGACATGAGAACAGGGGAAGAATGACTGTCCTGAGGAGACGTGAGGGTTACGAAGGTTAGGTTCATGTCTTTTGACAGCGGAAGTGGCGGGTGTAGATACTGTTGCTGAAGAGTGCAGAATTGTCTCACAGGTGAGCTGAGTGAAATGGCAAGACGAGCGACCGGCCCACCATTCATGAATATGGTACAATACCAGGGGGCACCGCTATAGCCCCGCACGAGGGCCATTCCCCATTTCACGCCCCCTTCATTTCCTGTTATCTTTCTACTGTCAACTAGGCATAAAAACACAGAAAATACCCCCCACAAAATAGTACAATACTGCCTGACTGGGCCTCGAGTGCATTGTCTATCTCAGCATGCTGAAATTAAAGGCCGTTAACGTCATGTGTTCACTGACCCGAGTATGCTGCTACTATCACAAACATTTGTGGCTTTATACGTTTTTTGACAATATTGATTGACATTTACCTGGATCACTTGGGCATAGAAAAAAATGTCAATCAATCATAGTTTTGCCACAGAAACATCAGGGATGTGTTTCCCAGGGTCAGGGTTCTTGGTATACAATATTTGGATGGCTATTATACATACACAAAATACATCATTTACATTAGAGATTACATCCTGAATGAAAGAAAAGGTGAGGGTATACAACCTAGTTAGAAAGAGACGAAGTGAAGGAATGGGAAGTACAGAGGGTGGAATGATAATGAATTACTGTAGATGGCCCAAGCACGCTGATATATGCAGAGGCATGTGCTGTCCTCCAGTTGAGTTCAGGATGACTTTTTCCTATGATACACTGCAGCATCCCTAATGATTCAAACTACAGAAGTGCTTGGATCATCACAAGTGTGCTTTTACACAACACACTCATCCAAAGTTTGCACCAGCTAAAAACACCCACAACACCCACAGACTACATGAGTCGACACAATACTGACATACAGGTTTAAAAAGATCCCCTGTGAGCTGGGTCGTGAAATGTCAGTATATGAATTGCATGATCTTACCAGGGACGCTGGAAGTCAGTCACAGTTGGGGGTGCTGATAAAAAGGCTATATAATGATGTCATACTAAATGCTGCGCAAAATTAATGGTTATTGCATTAATTTGAATGGCCAGGATAATTTATAGCTGATAGTTTGACACCAATTTCGCGTTTTACCCAACAACAGACAGCAAACGTACTGTAGGTCAAAGCAGCCACACCGACTACACAGGTAACAACACTGAAGTCAAGCGTGAAAACTGCAAGGAGATGATGAGCGAGTGATATGAAAGAAAGATGTGGCCTGTGACCCGTTCATCATACACTTTACACTTGCTTACCTTCCCGCAACCATCCCGAATGACACATCTGATACACTTTTTACAACCGCAGCTCGTCGGGAGTAGGACTGGGCGCTGGGTACGCAAACACAATAGTTTATCGGTTAGATTTGCTGTCATTGACAATGGGAGAAACGTGTTAACATTTAGAAAAGAGGATGGTGACTGAGGAAATGTTTATAACAGGGTGCATGAGAGTGATAGTGCAGGGCTTCCAAACTAACTTTTTCAACCCCCTTCCCAAAACTGTCCTGAAGCATATTTTTGTATGTTTGCTTAAGTTTGTTGACAGACTTGGTTACAAGCCAAATAGCCAAAGTAAGCGATCAAACACATTAAACAATAACTTTGGTCGCTCACATTGCACAGGCTGCTCATGTCATCTACCAAGTGACTAGAGGTGACGACAATGTGATAGAGCGGGAGATTCTGTCCCACGAATGCACTACTATCTCTCATTAAACACTGCGCAAAGTTATCTTTGTGTATTGAAGCACAGAACAACAGACACACACACACACGTGCAGAGGGTGAGAGACACTTACACAGGTTGTGAAACGTTATGTTAGCTAGAAGCACATAACGGTCATTCCCCAAAAACGTGTTGGTAAGTTGATAATGTTAAGGCTAGCTTTCGGATTCCTGTTAACGCAAGCCCACCCATCAGCAAATGCAACCGACTGTAACTAATGTTGTGGATCTTATAACTATCAAATCAGTCGCTTGTGACACCAGATTGTTGACTTGAGACGAGAGGAGAGGTTCATGCTGTCAATACTGTCTTCATCCTCTGCCTCAGCGGACAGCAGGTGCTGCTGGCTTTGCCCACTTCAGAATAATTCTGCTATCTGGCTATTAATGTTACTCTACTTCTGACAAACTTTACACTGGCATGATCATGTATATGAGTGTCATTTAAGAAGAAAATGTTTGTTATGTTACGTCCTTAACAACGGCACACCACAGGCTCACCAACAATAAAAAGCTTCACATTTACACTTGCTTACCTTCCCACAACCATCCCAAATGACACAACCCCGGCTCGTCAGGAGTAGGACTGGGTGATGGGGACGCAAATACAATTGTTTTACGAGCCCTGTAAGCTAGTTCCGCTGGTTGGAGGCTTGCTGCCGTTACCATTCGTAACTAACATTATTCACATTTTCTCACAAAAAGATTGGAATCAATATAATTATACAGACAGTATTAAATATATTGAGCTTCGAAAGCCAAGAATTTAAGTCTTACCGTCTTCTCTCAGGTAAAGTTACATCCAGCATTGGCACGTTTCGCACCGTTGCACAGGTGTCGGCAGACAGTTTTTGTATAAATCAGCCCTCGTGAGCGCAGGCATCGGTCGATGCCGATAATCTCAAAATGCCATTGGCCAAACAATTAACTGGTCAACCACTATTTTTGAGCAAGACAGAATACATAGAAAGGCGGAAATATATTTATGTATAATTACGTTAATGTTGGGAGCTGTGTGGGAAGGTCATAGACATTAATATATAGTTTTCTTTAAGTTAAATGCAGTGTTAGTGATAATTGACTAACGTATTCAAACACACAATTCTTGCATGCATTATAACCTTGGAGCTATTCATCACGCCCAGGCCACTTCTAAAATACACTGCATTTGTAACACGACATGTGCACACACTGACGTAGACTCACTGCATACATGAGCAGACACACATATTCTCTCACTAAGCGGGGAGGGAAGGAGGGAGAGACTGGAGATGTGCCGAGACCAAACCCAGTCAGGTCAGCCATGTAGAACAAAATTTCAGGAGGAAGGAGTGAGCAAAATAAGGCAGTTATGTGAGGAAAAGAGGAAAATTAGCAGGTGGACACCACATCTCTTGGCCTCAGAAGTGATAACAGCCACCACGCTGAGATAAGCCTTGGAGAGGTCAGTAAGGAAAACCATTAGTTGACAAATAGCCACCACTATAATGTCATTATAAGCTAGGCCTATAGGACTCAGTGGGTATATCAACACACGAAGACGAATAACAACAGCCTGGACATCAAGACTAATGCTTCCCAGTGATAATCCCTTACTTCTTACTTTGATAATTAAAATGCACCACTCAGATGTAAATGGGACATCGCAGTCATTTCAGTACTTTAATTTATGCTTTAAACTCTAATCCTCCATACCGTTCAGGCTCAGAGAGTCTCACTTACAGGCTGGTTGGGCATTTGGATAAGGCCAGAACCAGGCAAAAATACCTTTGCCTCTTACTTTCTTTGTCTTTTCATCGCTAGCTTGTGTCATAATAAAACCTGCTGAGATGCATAGAAAACCATCCATTGGCCCAGATAGGCCCAGTGAGATTTTCACATTATTCAGGGTATCTCCATGGCCTTGTTTACACGTACACATTGCCCCCCTTCAGTGATAGCCCTGATGTAGGATTAATGTTGTCATTTGCACCTATTGTTCACCCCCTCCCCCTTCTCTTCTTCTCCATCCATATGTCCTGTCCCCTTGTGTTGCTGTTTTCTCTGTAGCCTCTAGCCTTTCACCATCCCCACCTCCTACCAGCCTGCTTCCTTTCCTCCCTTCACTGACTTTTAAATGAGGAGAGTACCCAATGGATACTTCACTAACTTCATTCGGTAGACACTGTTAGCCTTAAGGTGCAGCCTGGTGTGTGAGTATGTGCCTTGTGTGTTTGTGTGCACACGTGTGCGTGTATGCATGCCTGTGTATATGGATGCCCTCTATGTGCATATAGTGAAAGAAGGGGAGAGAGAGACACACAGAGGGAGAGAGAGAGAGAGAGAGAGAGGGAGGATAAAGGGCAAAGAATGGAGGTAAGGAGTGTGTGGATTAACTGCATGTGTGGGCGGGCTGCAGTCACATACCACTGAGGTCAAATCTGCAAGGATTGAACATAAGCGCCCACATTCCCCTTTTCCATCCATCTAAGGTGGAATAGCCATTAAATTAATGGCCTGGTTTCCCCACCTGCATGTGTGTATGAGCCTGTATGTGTGCGTGTAAGTAATGCATGTGGGTAGGTAGGCGCACAAACAAGATAATAATGTCAATTATTACGTGAAAGATGAGCAGGAATAAAAGCAGACCAGGCACAGGTAAGCCCACATGAAAATGAGTGTGCAACATATGATCAATAGAGCACCTCTAGGTCTAGCTTTTGAATGAATCATATGTCACAATAGACATATGCCATTGGATATGGCTGCGTGAGTGGATGATAATCAGTTTCACATGTTTCTGCTCTGTCCTCCTGGGAATTCCTACTACATATCGCCTGTACATACTTGAAGAAGCTTTAACAACATGGATCTACAGTCGCACTATTTCTTCCTCTAGTCCTCCATTCGTCACAGATCAGTGTGACCACCTTACTAGTTATCCCAAAGGTGGAGTCTGATTTGATGGAGGAAGCACTCAGGATAGGACGTGTGTAACATGAAAGTGTTTAATTGGATGTACAGGAATCCTTTGACTATCTGTGCTTTAGAATTATGGGGTTATGGTGTTTGGGTAGTATGATTAGTGGAACTGAACTCGCTTCAGTTCTTGAGGTGTAAAGTACAGTATGAAGTGATTGTGGTGGAATGCAAGGACATTTTGGAGTTCTAATCATCTGGCATTATTGTTGGGTTAAAGATTTTGTGTGTTACATGAAGGAGAATTTGGATTTTTTTTTGTGGCATAATGAGTTTGGAAGCCAATGTGCAATCAGTATACAACTTTGCACTAAAGTAGGAGACACATGGTGTCCAGCAGTTCAACTATTTAAATGAAGAATATTTTGGGCATATTCCGGTAATGTTAAGATTTTTTAGGTAGGTAATTGAAGTTGTTTGTGGACAGGTTTAACCATATCAGACACAAATCATTATTCCGAGAAGAGTATTTGTATATTTCATAAATAATATCTGGAGGGGATCTTTAAATGATGGAATAGCAAATAAACCACTCAACCTTCACTTTCCCCCTCATCCTCATCTTTGCTCTACTCACCTTTATCCCCTCAATATCCCCCTTTTTTTAGGAAAGGAAGGGAGGGGAGGAAATTAAGTGAACACCAAATGAAGATTATGGAAAATAAGCTTTGGGATGCTGCATAAAAGTTGTTTGTCTCCCTCTCTTCTACACCTGTGCGACCCCACAGTCAGTCACACAAATGGCAGAACGGTGGTTCCACTTACAAACCAACTCAAGCACAAAGCAGCTATGTCCAATTATGAGAGGTGCAAATTAAAAGTGCAAATTGCAGTGTAAAAAATTTAATGTAAAACTTGAAACCAGGGTGCATGCAGCATTCTAATGAAGCCACTGAAGGGGATTAATATGCTGGGTAATTGCCGGATCTCTTCTTTCTCTCTAAAGCCCTTTTTTAATCAACAGTCAACTAATTGCTAAACCCAGGGATGTTGTGAAAATAAAAAAAACTGTTGGTTTCAAGAAGATGGGTGGACAGAGAAGAAAATATAGGCTTTCCTGTTGTCCTTTTTTTTTTAAACGAGTTTTTGAGGGAAACTCTGATGAATGCAAGAGCAGGGGCGAAGCTGCAAATACTGGGCTTCTGACAGCAGCTTAACAACAGCTGAGACACAATAAATATCTACAATCCCAGGTTTGTTACAGGGCCTCTGCCCGGCTCTGGGCCCCCTAAATCATTGAAAAGATTTCTCCCCTTGATGGCACCCCTGTGCAAGAGTGCCATATTACCATGTTTGCAGGTCTCATGAAACTTTGAAAAAGTTTTGGAGAGCAGTTTCCAAATCGATCTGTTTATTCTATTCAGTGTTCTCGGGGCTGTACTGGCAAATTCATTTCATGTCAGCCTTGGAAGCTAACAAATCACCCTGGAAGGAAGATACAATGTGAGATAACACTATATAGAGCAGCAGAGTGGGGTGAGTTACAGTATCCTGGGAAGCTAGAGAGTTAAGGGGTAAAAGGCCTCTGAATTATTTCCCACTGACAATGTACTTCCAACATTTGGATGACCACATGTTCCTGTTAAATCACTTAAGACAATTACTAGCAGTGTTGAGAAAAGGTGCTGCTTGAAAAAAGTCAAAAATGTGTGAATCAAAACCTTAGTAAGGAAGTTAAATGACCAAGCCTAAAATTCTGTCTACTGCTAATGTAATGAGCTTTATACAGCTCATTACATTAGTACAAGAAATGTACAGACACACAAAATATATATTGGACCTGTGTACTTAAAATGAAAGATAATTATTGTTTTTTTCAACCTGTATATCATGCATTACAAACTTCTCCTGTTATTTCAGACGCAGCTTCCCTCACCAGCCCCACAGTTTGTCCTCTGTGTGTTTCCCGATCTAGCCTATCACCTGAAAAAGGCACCCGCCTGCACACCTGCTGCCCATTAGAAGTGTTGGGCAAGTCACTTGAAAAATGTAATCAATTACTCATTTCATATAGTAATGAGTAAAATGGTCACTAGGGCTGCTACATATTATCGAAATCGCAATATGGCCAAGTGCAATATCCAGATCACAGAAAAGCTGCCCATTTTTTGATAAAGGTAAAATGTGTGACGAACAGCATTATAGTGAAGTAACGTTACTGTAGTGCTGCAGAGATGCCCCCGACCTACAAATCTTGTTCTCCAGATGTAAGAAAACATGTTTGTTTGGTACAGACCCCAACAAATGTCCCATCGTCATGACTTTAATAGGTTTTTTCAGTGAAAATGAAAACTGCGAGGCAAAAATGATCATTCCCACTAATCGTGAGTCATATCTTTGTAATATCTTTCAAACACCTTTTTTTATTTATTTTACCATATCGTGCAGCCCTAATGGTCACATTATTTAATAAATTGCTTAACGGGAAAAGTAAGTTACATTACTTGTTACTTTACTTTCATTACTCATCTCAACTCCAAATCCTCCGCACTGACACGTCACATATTCTGAATTATTTAACTGTAGCGATAGAAAACAAGGCATTATGGTTGAACAAGCAGCCAGCCTACGTTTTGGAAATGATTCAGACCATTAACAGCTAGCTTAATGTTAGCCGCGCTGAGTGCCGCAATTCATTCTTTTTCAATTCGCCCCTCAGTGTGCAACAGCTAATAGAAGTGTCAAATGATGGCTTTGGATGGAAAATCCATGTTTTTTGGATGGTAAAATATGAAAAATATGAGGTTTTGCACTGATGTAACTCATCTGGCATATAAATGTCTGGTATATTTTTTTGGAACAGCAAGATTTTCATCCATGCAGATCTTATTAATATAATATACAGAATGAGTGGGGTTCTGTTCTCTTAACTTGTGCAGCAAGCAAACAGCAGGAATTTGCTAATGTAGGCCTACTTTTTTTGTGCAAGGGGGGGTTCTTCTGTGTTTTCCACCCTGCCCTAGATGATTTGGGATACTCAGAGTTCATTTCTCACACCAGATAAGAAGCGCTATGGTTTTGTGTGTCTGATCCATAGACTGACTGATCCTGCTGTCCGCTCACAATTTTGACCAAGTAGGACTGTTTTTACTCCCCTTCCCCTGCCTCATGATCGCATGCATTTGGATCCAACTTGAGCAAGGTTTCCCGAGTCGTGTCTTTTTCTGGTTTGTGTAACCATGGCTGTGTGAAATGTTGTCACTTAAATCACCACAGGGCTTTGAGTACCACTACTCTGTAAGCTGATCCAAGTGCTGCTCATCCCTACACACCCAGTGGATCGTCACCAGCCAGATCCAAAAAGCAAACAAAACATTTCAAAACTCACACTGCAGTTACAGTTCTTTAAATAGCAGTGACTGAACCGTGATCAAGTCTCAGTTATAATGGTCTGGTTTTAGCATTTCTTAGCATTGCCCACACTTGTTTACTTGGCTTGCAGCTGGTCTTTTTCAAATTCACATCCTATCAGTAGAAGCAGAAGCATGGACTTCTAATTGTGACAGCTTGAAAGCATTCACTGGAACACCCACATCAAAAATCTTTTTACGTATACATTTTGTGTATGAAATCAAGTCTAAATGGACTATATATTTTTTTTTATTTTGTGCCTAAGAGTGAACAGCAGATGATTGTGACTGTGCTTAGACTGCGTTACATGTTCTGACTCCCTGTACTTTTGGTAACAGACATCCACTATTTCTGATGCCAAAACAACACTCTCATAATTAAAGTCTATTAGTTATAGCTTTAGTAGCTAACCTTTTAGTGCTTCGTGGACACCTACTTGTGAACAGGTGGTTTTGGGTGTTGTTCGACAATTGACACTTCTTTGCTAATGATGTAATGTTCCATGTGGCAAATAGTCTAGACCTGAGGTTACAGATGATGGGTCATTTTCAATCTGAATGGTTTATACATAAGGTCATTGTTAAAGGTCAGTGACTCTATATCACGCCGTACTTAAGAATGGTCACGTCCTGGGATATCCGTCTTTGAAATGATAGGCCTGAGTGCAGTATATTCAAGCTTGTGGCAATGGATAATCAGCATTCTACACGCAATGGGACTCTAGACCCTCTTTTTAGTTCATTATAACATTTCCTCACACCCATGGCCCAATTGCAGGTTTTATGGAAGGGCAGGAGGGATGGACTGCCCACGGCACAGACTCACCAGGGGTCCCTATTAAGGAGGCCATAAGTTCAGGGCCTACTTTCTTTCTTTTTTTTCCCACCATAAATTTAAATTTACTTTTTATTTACTGATTTAAAACACTCGCAACTGTATTCTTTAAGGAAGAAAATATAAAATTAAATCGGATTTAATATCTTGCAGTGGGCTATGCATCTACTGTTTTCCTGTACCTCTCTATTCTGGTGGCATTGTGGTGTTCCTACAGTGTTGCCTGTCTGGTACCCCTTGAAGGGGCCCCCTGACCTTGGTTTTGCTCTGCTCTTTTGTGGACTTGTTGTAGTCTTTTAAATACATTTTTTTTAAAGACTGTGTGAAAAGATTTTTCAAAAATGCTTAATTTTTTTATCAATTATTACAATCAGTTGACATGGATGAATGCCACCGTGCTACAGTCTACAAGGGCGAAACTATTGCAAAAATGGAAAGAAATACCTTGTGCACAGACATGTTAAGACAAAGAAGCTTTTTTACCGAATCTTGTCGTGTGTCCTTCTGTCTAATTTTTCATTAGCAGGTTTGCCAGTATAAAACAGAGAAGGATGTACATATACAACTGGAGATAATTAAGTGATTTATTATCGAACCAGGCGTCTTTGAGAAACACAGAGGAGGTTTTAATTAAAAAAAAAACGTGTTTCTCTGTGTTTGCGAGAGTGACGTTGTTGGTTTAATGTGGTGGATTTGTGGCTGCAAATTGTTGTGCTAGTCTTTTTTTAAAAGATAAACCTGGAATGCTGTAGTCAAATTGTTGACAGTGAGGAGGGTATTTTTTGTTGCTAGTTGTACAGGGTATAAACCTTTCGTATTGATAAATTCAGACGTGTGGCGTGCACTGAAGTAGTGTTGATGTTGTTGCTGTTTGGCAGATTACTGTGTGGATTGTTGCCTTTGCATGGCCCCTAGGTTCTCATGGGAAACTAGTGGTAAAGGCCACCGGGCTGGGTGTGGTGATCCTGGTGTTTTTATACCTGGCCTACCCGGTTCAGCTTTGGCCGCTGCAGAGTGTATATGATATGATAAATTAATACTAAGATAATGTTGGGTACGCCATGAAGTATTCAAGGAGTATATACAACAGAGCAAAATTATAAGTTACTACACTATATATTTTAAAGTGATATTAGAAAGTATGTACTCGAGTTGCAATATTTTCAGCTCGTTGTAAGTTAATAAACTGTACCACATATGTTCTGCCCCTTCGAAGATATTATAGTAATATTATACAGGCCTTAAAATTATAAACTGTGAACTAGTGTTCCATAGGCATTATTCAGTAGTCATACTTTTTGCAATTTCTATACTGTGTTTGTACTGATTATCATTTAATGACTCACAAGAGACAGATTTTAAAAAGATTCTTTGTTTGTTTGTAAGGCAGGCTTTCTGTTTCACCTCTGAACTAGAGATGATATATTGGCCAATATTAGCTTATGGCAAATACATTGGTAAAAGACTATACGTCTGGTGATAAGTAGAAATAAATTGTAGTACAAAAATGCCAAACTAGGTAATTCACCATGACATAGTTTGTCCATTGGAGAGTGTACTAGCAGTTTTGGCCCATGAATAAAATCGGTTTTACTACTATTCAGCTTGACAGATAGCAAACATTGCTAATGAACAATTCCAGATATGTAACACAGTTCCACTCACTATGGCCACTACTTTGTCATCACAACACATCACACAAGCATTCCTTTCTATTCCCTTTTATTTATACTTTTACTAGTTTATTGTTGACAGCCATTTGTAGCGTGCATACGTACTGTATGCATAAGCACCCTCCAGGGTTGACACTTGAGAAGACACATTCAACACAGTATGAAACTTAGACTTCAAGCAAACATAACAAGCTGGTGACAAAAAGTTACCAACGAACTCAGCCGCTGCCTTTCCTTGGCCAAAGTTAGGTTAGGATAACATTAAAACCTCAGCCTCCCAAACCAAAACTGAAGCAACTTCAACCGTATCACTCACTGTCTGTACAAAGAAAAGAATGACTAGGTCAACTCACAAGTACTAAACATTGTGCCAAAATATTAACAATAACATCGCTGCCAGTGAGCTTATTTGCTAGCTAGCCACGGCTAAAGAAAAAAAACAGCATATAGGGGGCACCTTATGAAAGACATCCTGCTCGCTTTTAACATCATTTAGCAATATAAATGTGACAACAGAACAACATTATGATCTCAGGGAACATTACTACATTTTTTTTCATGTGGATTTTGTTAGGCTTTAGGCATCCCCACCAACCTGGAGACAAGTTATAAACACTACAGAGAGAGTCAGAACTTTGTCAGAGAATTTGGCGAATAGCATGTCTCATTAAAAAGTGAGGTTTTTTTTCAATAAAATTCTAATCATTTGATATTTATTATATTATTTATTATTCCAATATCAACTGAGGGTGCAATGCACGCTTTTGCACCCTCATTGAACCGGGCCTGTTTACACCTTACACTGTTCACATCGAGGCAACACTTGTATAGTTAACAAATGACAATGTGAGAAACGCTAACACTGGGTGTCAAGAAATGTGTATTTTTTTTAACTACACAGAGACTAAGAAGTGATTCCATTATAGTGTAAAAATACCAACGCACTTTTAAATGTTGAAATAAACTCATGTTAATTTGGGCATAAACTTTCTCACATGCTGAATGGTTCTCCCCTTGACAAGTACACTGATGTCAATGTTGATGGACAAAACGTATATACACAATAGAATATATATAATATCCAGAATTCTCCTTTTTAATAACAAGGTATTATGTTCCATATTCCATTCATAATATTTAGCTAACCAAAAGATTTTCAGAAACACCTGTATTTGTCACAAGCGTGTGAACGTGTTTGCTTTGTGTGCAAGAAAGTTGTGACCAAAACATCATACAGTATAAACAGGGCTGTTATACACAAATGTAATACGGTTTTGTCAGGGTAGAGAGGACTTTCATAAAGGTGTGTGATGCCAGGAAATGTTTGTGACGACGTGGCGGTTGTGCAGCGCTCATTAGTTTGTCAGGTAACGCGTTCCCTGCAGGGATATGGCAGCCGCCTCCTGCATTGCTAAGTGAAGCGCTGACAGCTGTGACATCAAATCACTGTTTGAAAGCGTAACTCATCGCTACGACATTGTGTCATCATGAAAAGGAGGCCATGCCTGCTAGTCTCGGTGCAACAGGCATCACATCGTGACAGCCAGCTGCACCAGTCTGCGGCATGAAAGGGGTAGGCGGCAGGTGGGGGCCAAAGGATCTGTGGCATTGAGAGAGTGGGTGACGAGAATGAGACGTAAGATGCGTGGGGAAAAGGAGTAGAATATGTGGGAGGGCAGAGTGGAGTTTGAAGTATTACACGGTGCTGAGGGAGGAAGAAACGAGTGGAAAGGAAAACTACGGCCGGAAAAGAGCACTGGCAAAAACAGGAGGGGTTAAAGCAGAGAAGACAGATGGATGAAGTTTGAACAGATTGACAATAATCTCATTTGAAACAAACTCCATTCCAAATTCATATTCTGTCCATTTTCACTTTCAGTTACAAAAAAGGGTGGGACAAGCATATCATGACAGTCAAACACTTTGTCCGATCACCAGCTTAGGCAGGGATTCAAAAGGAGCTGGCTTTACTCTGGTAAACAAGAATCACACCCATATCCTACCCAAACCAGCCAGGCGGCTGCAAACGCACTTTGTTTCCTTAAATGCCCTAAACAAAGATGGGATCAGTTTACAATCGTGACATTGTGACGTTTGGTACTGAAAAGGAAGTGACAAGAGAGTGTTTTCAGCAGCGAAACCAGGAACTCCTTGGTGATACAAGTGAGACTTATTCAGAAGAAGTGCAACTACATATATACAAGATGTACGTTTCTGCCTTTATGTCCTACAGCTTGTATTTGACATGTGACTTTCAAAGAGACATAGTTTGTGTGAAGTCAGCAGAGAGATTTTGACAAGCTGAGTCGCATGCGCACTGGTGAGTGTGAGGTCTATCTTCTTTTCCTGCGTCACAAGAAAGCGGGTGGTTGACTTGTCTGAATGATCACAAAACAGTAGGGGGTCCCAGGCAATAGCATACCCTTGGGTGCCTTGCGGACCCCCTCCTGCTAGTTTCGGCAGGCCCCATGCTGAGCTCTCATTCAACCAACTCAAATACTGGCCAGAGTTCTGAGGTCAAGAGTGGGACTCCTTCTGTTGACTGGATTTTTTTCGGTAATACTTTGGTTCTCCAGCTTGCCAGATGTGTCACAGGTAAAGTCAAAAAAGGAAATTTGAGTATCTTCCCGAATGACTCAGAAATGCAAACTCATCTGCAGCCGCCCCCAAGGAACACTGCACTCTTCTGTATAATAACATTTTCCCACAGCTCCCTCCCTTGCTCGCTGCATACAATTCTCTGTTTTATTGTATTGTTAAAACATGTTGTTGACCCATGCAACAGTTGTGTTCTCACGTACTGCACATGGCCTACAGGTGGTGTAATAATGAACCTGCTTAATGAATAAAAGTTTTCTTTGCAGACGAATTAGATTCTTCATCATAATGGCTGATGCCAAATAGATTTGAAGCCAGACCTGCTCTCATCCAAAACCAGCAGAGGATTTCACTGCAAATTGATGTGGTCCCTTTTACAGTGTCCCTGCCTGAGTACTGATAGTGCTCCAATAAATCAAGGCAATCACAAGGAGATATGGGAAAGCCTTTGCAGTAAATCCCACTGGGATCATAAACGTACAGCATCTAAATGCGTCTGTCCACACTACCTGTCTCTCTCTGTTTCATGCTATCTGTCTTCACAGTACTTTCTTTTGTTGGTCTTCCTTTTCTTCGTCCACTTCATTTCAAAACACTCCCATGTCAACATTGATCCTCCCGCGATTTATATTCTACCAGTGCTGATTTGCATGCTTTAAATGTTTAAATGGTTTTCTGGGTGATTGTGCCAAATTTCTAATGGAATTCATAGAAAAAGGATTAGAGTGCACGGCATTACACATCATTGGTTATGGCTCCCCGCAACCACTTGTTGAACTTGTCACTTGTGGGACTTGTCATTCCACATTAACACTGTAGTTAGCACTGTGCACAGACTTGTACAGCGAGCACACTCAGGACGCCACCTGGAAGGTTCACACCATCCCACCTTCCTCTGCACAATGCTGATTAATTGAATAAACAAACTTCAATTGGACAGAATTGGTCTGGGTGACCACCAATTGATTCAAATTTCTGGTTACACAGACCAGGACCCGATGATATATGAGGAGATGTGCACAGGGGTGGCGACCATTGTCTGCAATGCCTTTCTCGCCAAAGCCATAGAAACATTCTGGACACTATATCAAGCCTACGCTTGTTAATGGTCGCAAAATTCAAGAATGCAGTGTAGGGTGTGCACTTTTTATTTGTTGTAGAATAGAGATTTTACACCCTTTATCACCTGACATTCTTGCATATATATATATATATATATATATATGGAAAGATAGCAACACATGACAGCATCAATATCAAAAGCACATTGCACACCAACAACTAAAGAAAATGAAAAAAAGAAGGAAAAAGCAAAGGTAATGGTAGCACAGTGGTACGTCATTAGTCACTTATGATGTACATAGTCTTCAATAAAATTAGAGCGGAGGCAATTACTCACCCAACTGATCGACAGACAATATATCTGCTTTGATCAATCGTCAAAGTCATTTTTAAAAGCAAAGGTGACAAACGTTCTCTTGCTCCAGCCCCAAATCCCCATATCAATTTTTCGTTAAGCTTGCTTAGTAATGAGTTGCAATCTGCAGGAAGACATCGTTTTTAACACAAAAAGTCTGTTTTGCTCAAATGTAAAGCATTTCTGTTTATATTGGTGACTGTGAGGACTTACATATACTTGTCATAGTTTCTTTTAATTCATGGCTAAGTCTAATCAAACACTGATGGATGGGTTACATATGACCTCAAGCAGTCAGTATGAATCACGGGGATATGGAAACCACTTCTCACTTTTCATGATGGCTGAGCCTTGAGCAAATCCAGCTGAAAAAGCAGTGCTACTCTTTCCCTCTATTCACACAATTTTTATAAATAAATTGTCCCTTTAGGTCACACAACTCCCCTGAGCGACATCCCTTTATGGAGATGACCCGTGCCTGCTGAAATATTCCAGACAGTTTTAGCACCTCTAGTCTTCCACTCTGAATCACTACAGTCAGCATTTACCAGAACGTCCTGCTGTGGGGCCAACTGCCAAGTGCATTTATCACCATATCGATGATATTGTGCGTTCCTGTAAGTGGAGAATGCAGGTGCTTTGGTACTCACTATCTCAATGCCCAGAGGTGTAACAGCATCACTGCTGCATTATTCAAAAATGCTATAGAATGTGATTTTCCTGTCAAATGAGATTCTTTTTCCCTCGTCTGCGTTACAGCTGAAGCTGGTGCGGTGCTTGTGTTGGCCAGCAGGTGGAGAGGTTTTCATGGACTGTTCTACCTTCCAGCCCCCACCCCTGTCCCTCTTCTGTCTGTCTCATGCTGCCCCTGATGAGAGGAGTTCCTCCACAAACTTCATTCCACTCCACAGAGGGAGAACATATGTTGGAGACTTAACAGAGAGAGAACAGAGAGAGTAGACAAACCAGTGCTCTCAGACTGGACTCGTTTTTTGTTCTTGGATTACTTCTGTCAGGTCAGGGTCTAAATGCGTTTGTGTCTTTGCATCAGGGTGTATGAGTGTGAAAGTTTGTGTGTGAAGTGTAAATGTGAGTGTAGCTGTTTCTAGTCATGGATACATCCTTTGCCGTGAGCTCTCTTCTCCTTACCCTTCTACTCTCTCTTCATCTAAACTGCCACCTCCTCGTTTGGGCCGCAATGGACTCCTGCTACGATGAGGAGGGCGCCCCAAGCCGTTGCTTGCCCAAGTTTGAGAACGTTGCCTTCAATCGTTCTGTGGTGACATCAAATGTGTGCGGTTCCCCACCTGAGGACTACTGCATGCAGACTGGCTCAACGCGCTCATGCCACTACTGTGACGCGTCAGACCCAGACCTGAGCCACAATGCCAGCCTCCTGACAGACTTCCACAGGAATGAGGAGCCCACGTGGTGGCAGAGCCAGTCCATGTACTATGGGATCCAGCACCCCAGTTCTGTCAACCTCACCCTCAACCTGGGTAAGAGCACAGCAGCACATCCTTAGTTTAGTCTGAGCCCCAGCATTCTTGGGTTTGAGTTTCCTCAATTTGCAGTACTTTGTGGTCAGGTTGAGTGATGTAGGTCAAGTATATGTGTGTTCAGTGTTCATTTATGGTCTCTTTTCCTATAATGTTGTGTAGAATTTCCTGTTTGCTTGAAAGCGTTTTATGTGCACTTTATTTCCAGAAATAGAATACAAATATATCCGTAATAGATTTAATGCAGATGGTTTCCAGTGTTAAGAGGCTGGTGATGGGATTTGACAGCAATTCGTGATAGTCTTCCTCACACCAGCTGAGTTTAAGTTTAGTCAGTTTTTCTCTTTTCCCTTTCTGTGCAACAAACTATCTTGACTTTATGTACTGACAGGCAATTGATGGGGAGATCTTTAACACAAACCAGCTGTGCTTAACAACACATGATTTGCGTTATTCAGTTGCGGCTCTGAGCTTTCTTGATAAAAAACACTTTGGCTCAGACATGGCTTAGACTTGGAGTGTTTGTGACTGCATAGCCACAAGGGCATGTATGAGAATTTGGTTGGATTTAAAGTGGATGGGGAGGACACACAGTTGCATCTGACATGCCCAGATAACAACTGAGTGATGGGCCAGTGTTGGTCCACATTTACTTAATTCAGCCCACATACTGCCACGGAGTACTGGTGAATAACCCATCCGAATCTGGCTGCCACAATACAGTCACAACTCAAGATGATGAGGCTTTTTTTTTCGGTGTGATGTGGCCCAGAACTCGTCTAGAATGCAGCCGCGACGCAGCCTTCGTAGAAACATGTCTCCAGCATGATTTGGGCCAGACCATGGCCACAAATCAACCTTTATGTAACCATTTCAGCTTGATATCCACATTTTTCCCATTATGCCACATTACAAATTCATCATTAAAATAGCCTCAATTTCAGCCTTTTTTCTTTTTTCAGCAATCGTCAGGTTTTGCTACAACAAATATACTGTACAACTTACTGTCAATTAAACAGAAACCACTTAATATTTTCAGAGAAACATCAGGCAATAAGCTGCTGATAACCTGCAGGAAAGCCCCAAGTTTGGCAGGAATAAGACTATGATAAGGAAAGGAGGACCAACTGAAGTTAGCCAGTCATTTACATAAAATGCATTTGGAATTCAAAAGATACACCTCCTCTTCAGGGAGGTAAATTTTATTAACCCCCCTGCCAGAGTCGTTTTTGCATAGCCAGGCACTCGGTCAGCAGGTCTACTGTCACTTCAAATTATGCTAATTTTCGCTTCACTTCGATTAAAGTTTTCACAAAACTTTTGGAGAGAAATCCCTCAGAATTGCATTTTTCAAACAAAAAAGCTTAGCTTTAGCTGTAGCTTTTTGGAGTTGTAGTCAAACTCCCATAGTTAACGCAGTTACTGTCAAAACTCATTTCTAACCCAAGGATTACAGCTAAATATTGAAGAAACAAACAACTTTTCTTGGCTGGATCAGTTCAAACCAACAACATATTTGGTAGCCCAGAACATTTCTGGAAAATGTGCAGCTATTGAGAAAGACTTTGTGTTTGCCTTTTCCATTTGCAGTGGTTTTATAATTGATACAATGTGTGATACAGTAGTGGGCACAAGGGCTTTGTTGCAAAATTAAGATTTTGGAAAAAGGTGCAGGTGCGTGAAAAGAAGAGTGAGATGATTTAGGGAAAAGAAGAGGATTCATAATTGCAATATCTGCGTTTGTGTGATATGGTGCTATGCAATTAAACTTGAACTGAATTAAATACCTTATGACATTTTGTGAAATGCGGCAAACTCATGAAGACATATAAAGAGTTGTTGGCACAAATTATCTAAACATTATGTGTCTCAAGTTTCTCTGACCATAGTTCAATTTGGACACTTTTCTTTTGTTCAGCACTTGAAACTAACAGTTACGTATATGCATGTAAAACATCTGGGCCCACTATCCCATGGTTAGGATAAGGAGAGGTTTATGGGTAAAAGCTTGGTTACAGTAAGATCAGGACAGATACATGTTTGTAGTTTATTTTAGTCATAGTAAAATGAGAAAACTATCATCTTAAATTATTAAAGTTCACTTGATTTGTGCTGGATTTGGGCTTGAACCTGAGCTTTGACATTTCAAAGTAAAATATGCAACCATGCACCATTTTTACCACGCTGCATTATTTCTGTGTTAGTAATACAGGTTTTTAGGATTGCCTCCTTCACGCACTCTTTTCCTTTGAGAAAATGCATTTGACTCACTTTTTGTACACTGCGTACATATTTGCATTTGAAGACATTCCTCATTTCACAAAATCTTATGAGACCAGCTTGAGCCATTAGCATCATTATCCCATTACCATGCCGTGGAGAACTGCTGAAATAAGTAACAGACCACATTTGTCACTTTAACTGAATTAAATTGTGGCGATTAATGTTACAAAGCATTAATACAAATCGTTCTATGAAATTACCTTTCCCGCTTCCATTTATTTGCTGAGCTGTGTGTGTGTATGAGTGTGTAACAGAGGTAACAGGGTCTCAGCAAGGGCGTACGCAGGAATTTGGGCCCCCCTGAAGAATACTTCTCTGGGCTCCCATTTATTTATAAACCAAATAAATACAAATTAAAATGAATATACATTTTTATTAAATGGTTTAAATACAAAGGTTAAAAACAGCATTTCCCGTGCTTTTTAATCTGTCTTCTCTTTGGTTTTACTCTCCTCTAGTTCTGCAAATGACAAACAACATAATGTCCAAATACTGAGCATAGAGAAGTCAGCAGTGACTTTCCTATAGTGTTCACAGGCAGCAAACCCGCAACAAATTGACCTACAGAGCGAGCAATTACTCCTGCGTTTAATTAAACGAAGGGATAAGGAATAGTGCAACATCTTGTTAGATGAGAAGATCGATACCACTCTCATATCTGTCCACTGAATATGAAGCTGGAGCCAGGAGATGGCTAGTTTAGCTTAGCATAAACAGGGGGACACAGCTAGCCTGGCTCTCTCCAAAGGCAAAAAATAACCAGCACCCGGCGGGCGTCAGGTAACGAGCGGATATTCGAGGAATTCACTGATCCAAGAAATGTTCTTTTTTTTGTACAGATTTAACAGACGGACATGTGAGTTGTATCAATCGTCTTAACTAACTCTTGGCAAGAAAGTAAATAAGCATACTTAACAAAAGGTCAAACTAATACAATTCTCTGTAAGAGACTGTTCTATTATATTTAATTCCCTAAACTTTGAGGCGCAGCATGGTTAGAGGATGAGCACTCATCCATGTATTTGCTGATCACAAAAATCTCCGCTTGGAGTCAACAGATTGTAAATATTGAGTCTACGGTACTGATCCAAGAAATGTTCTTTTTTTTGTACAGATTTAACAGACGGACATGTGAGTTGTATCAATCGTCTTAACTAACTCTTGGCAAGAAAGTAAATAAGCATACTTAACAAAATGTCAAACTATTCCTATGTCTTGAAAAATGTATTGCCCAATATTTGATTGACAACAAAAATGTGCCCATACAGCAGGCGTGAATGTGAGTGAGAATATGTCGCCCTGAGGTTAGTCTCGCCTAGCTCGACCTACACTTAGTTTTAGCGCTGTGCCAGCCCTGAGGCAGAATGGTGATCGGTCCAGGTTGCATCCCTAATTTCACCCAATGTGTGCTGGGATTGACTCCACGCCTTCCTGCTCTGTGCAAGAGAAGTGAATCAAAATAGGTGGGTGGGTGGATATTCATAACTTCTGTGGACCCTCTCCAGCTATGACTACTACTAGTAAGAATACTAGACATAGGTCACACATCTAGGGGAAACTTGTGGACTTAAATAGTACAGTAGGCTGTGTTGACAGCTTGTCTAATTGGTAGCAGAATTTTGATTAATGAAATGCAAGCTGAAAGAGCTCCAAAGGTGGCGTTTGGCCTATAAGATAACCTTAGACCTGCAATAACATTATTGGCCACTTGGGGGCAGCGGAAACAAGCTGTAAACACAAACCCCAATATTATTATCACCTTTTAAGTTGATACAGTCCAGCAAACTTGTTAGCAAACAGTTGCATATTTACACATCCAGCAGAAACAGAGCAACATCATCATTCATTTGGAGTCATTCTGGCCACCAGTGTAAGTCCAATATTCACTCTCCTTTTAACAGTTTTTTTGTCTAGAACAACTGAGGGAAATATTTGGCCGTTTAGCTGCTAAATGCTAACTTCGTGCTAACCAGCTAACTAGTCGCTAGCGCAGTCTCTCTGTCGTTTAAGTAACGTTAGCATACAGCGGGGTTTTTTAGGGCTTTTAGCTAAAAAACAGCTGCCTGCTGTGACCACAGACAACGCTGGGAACCTTTGAGGGAACCAAAACAGTAAAGTTGAAAACGGAAAACAAAAACAATGAGCTTAAAGAGGCTATAAAGCACGGTAAAGCAGAGGGGAACTTTAGAGGATAATCTTCTGTGGGTCACTACGAGTATTGAGAAAATATCTATTACAGTCGCTTTAACTAAGGAATCACCGTCATTATATCGTGTGTGTGTGTGTGCGTGTGTGTTTGGAGTCGGTCAGTGAAGACAGTTTCTGTTCAAAACTAGACATTTCAGATCTCCTTCCTCGTGCCCCGTAGGTGGAGAGTGGGCACTCCATCAAAAAGCCTTGCTTCAAAGGAACAAGAGACGGGGACAAAATGATGACAGAAGTTGAAAATGTCAGAGCTTTAACCGTAAACAAACCATTATATCACGTGCTCTGAAAGCAAGAAGCAACTCTGTCAAATGGAGAATATTGATTTCCAATAGCAAGTAGATGTCTGGATGTGTTTTGAGGCTTTGTTGTTTATAATCTCCGGCCACTTTCATTCCTTGGGAAAGGTGCCAATGCTGCTGCTTCTGCAGAGGTATGTTCTGCATTGTCTGGAGGGTTTGTTATTCTTCAGACAATCCCCACACCCACAAGTCTGTCTCCCTCCTACTAAATTGACCTCTGCTCCTCTCTGGACTTCTCCCAAACATGTGCGTTTCTATACCTGATGCCTTTGGGCTATTCTAGCGTTCTTAAAAGAAGGATAATTGTGTTTTCATAACGCACAATTTGAATGTCCCTACATGCTGTACGTGTGGCGTAGCCTTTTGGTCCATGCGAAAGCTCTGGGATCCATCTGGTTTGCTGGTGGGGGGTGTCGTCGACATTACTGTTTTCTTTTGCATCTCCAAACAAAACAGGCTCTCTCTGAAGGCAACGCAGGCAAATGCTGGGATGATAAACACAGCAGTAGGACGCGGGGACACATATTGCAGCCAGGTCAGAGTGGGTCCGTGGAAGAGTAGAAAAGAGAAGGGGGAGGCGGGCCGCTTCAAGGGGAGTAAACAAAACATAATGAGGAAGAAGGGGGGGAGAAAAAAGAAAACGCTGAGCGGTTTGCTGGTAAGGAATTGGGGTCAGGTTTTTCCCACAAAGACTTGGTGAGCAACACACACACACACACACACACACACATTCTAACGGCACACATTGATGTCTGCAGCTGGTTCTCATTCAGTGCTGTCAAAGAAAACCAACATCCTGTCTCCGATGTAAAACAATGATAAAAGCCTGCCACAGTTGGCACGGCGCTCTCACAGCCAGATTATTGGCGCACATATGAGACACAATTCTCTGTAAGAGACTGTTCTATTATATTTAATTCCCTAAACTTTGAGGCGCAGCAAGGTTAGAGGATGAGCACTCATCCATGTATTTGCTGATCACAAAAATCTCCGCTTGGAGTCAACAGATTGTAAATATTGAGTCTACGGTACTTGTGGCGAGTTTAGTCTCAGTCTGGGCAGACGAGAGCAGCTGCGGTAAGTTGACACTAATGACTCTCAAGCAGGTCAGACTCTGTACTTCTGCAGCTCCCGGCCTTTACTCTTAAAGGAGTCCAAAAGTAGTCATTTTGTTGGTGTCTATGTGCGCAACATGAACAGCTTTGGTGTGCTCGGTGATGCCACAAGGTTCTGGATCAGCCCTGTAAAGTCACAGCAGGCTGTTTTACTGGGCCTCCAGACTTGTCTTAATTTTCAGTGCTCGAAGACCTGTCGCTTGGTGACTTCTCCTTCAAACTGAGCTTTTCAAACTGTGAGGTCAGGGTGGATTTTCTCCTATAGGCGTTTTTGCTATATGTTACATTGCGTGGTTAAAACTCTAAGAGCTAAAAAAAAAAAAAAAGCAAAACCCTCTGGTCCCCAAATAACGCTAATGAATACATCAAGTAGGCACTGCTGAAAGAGGATGAATCACGAATCATTAAACATTATGCATAAAAACATACAAATATCCTTTGCAATTAGTCTGCATTTCATCACAGCGGATATCCAACAATTGTTTCATCTTCTGCCTCTTTTATGTTTTCGCCTCAGTCCCAGCAGGGCCCGAGCTCACCTCACGCAGGGAGTAATGAAAGCTAAATGATGTTAGTTCTCCTAAAGGAAAGATACCATTAGAGATTGGTGCAGAGACAAGAGACAGAGAGGCCTAGTTCTGACTTGGCAGAGAAAAGCAACAGATGTCATTATGGCTGTAGCGGATGGCATCCCTCTATGAATGTGCGGCGCGGCTGAGACTTAGTATCTAATGATGTAGAAAAAAAATCCCCATGAGTGAAATAAAGAAGCCTGTTAAGAGAGTTTCTACATGTTACTTCTCACTATGGTCTCAATATGACTTCAGTTTGTGTCTGCCCAGTTAATCCGCCCAAAAGCTGCACAACATTTGGCAGATTCTTAATGCGTGTTCATATTCAGGAAGTATAGCCTAACTCTGCAAGTCTCCCTGAAATGGCTCCAAGATTACTGTTCGAAGTGTCCACGCCGCGTAAACAATGGGAGGAAATGACACCACTCAATCAAAAAGAGGCATTGATTCTCTGTTTGCTTTGAGCTTAGGGAAGAGAGTGTCAGCTTTCCTACAAAACCAAATAAGGACAACAGCCATGTTGCAAATCAATGATTTTGCCACACAGGAAGCATTGGGAAGACAAATCACCCAGTAATTCAAGTCATCTGAGTACGCAATTATGCGATAAAGATGCCAAAATAGATTCTTTCCTAACCTTTCCACTCATTTAATTAAGCATGTACCTGGGAGACTCATCCCTCCACTTATTATGCACCTTCAGAAATTGCTTCACAGGCATTTCGTCAGTTACAATGCAACACCAATTACAGCGCAACTTAGTCGGATCTGCTAAAGCCCCCAACGCCAAATCAAATGGAAATCCGAGTATATCTCCTCGCTTGCTCCCGATCTGTAAGATGCAGCGAGTGAAACCCATTTTCCTTTTTCACAGATTGAAGTCGAAATCACTGTTACAGGGTGAAAACAAACCTAAGAAAAGTCGTACTTCTTTTCCTCTCTGTTTCTCCCCATGTCCCCAAACGGCTGATGTAGGCTACCACTAATAGACTCACCTTAGACATATCAATCAATCAGTGGAATGTTAAAGTCTATGCCGTACCCAGCCCCGCATGACACTCATGAGTCATTCGTGACCAATCCCTTTTCGATTGATTAGATCTACTGCTTTCCTGTCGCACCTCACATGTCGCCTATTCCCTTCTGTGATTTTGCACTTATTGACTCTATTCTGTCCTACAGTTAATACAAGAAAAAAAAGACTTTTGTCTCTTTCCCTTTGACCTCTGTTTCACGTCTGGGGCCCGTTATGATCTGGGTAATGAGAAAATAACCCTGGGTATTCTTCGACTCCTGCAGGAATGACATTCATTTACCCTGCATAGAGACATGGGAAATTAAGCCTATCCTCCATTGTTTTCCTTATTTCTATAATGCAATTATGTCTGGGATATTTTTTTGCTTTGCTCCTGGGCCCTAACCTATCACCCCACATTTGTACTCTTACATAACCAGCCCTGATTTAACTGTGTACTTACAATGGATCTAGTTCTAACAGTTATTCTTTCTATGATTCCATTCAACGCTAATCATATCAGTTTTCCACAGGGAAGGCTTTTGAGATAACCTACATACGATTGAAATTCTACACCAGTCGGCCGGAGAGCTTCGCCATCTACAAGCGGACAGAGAAGGATGGGCCCTGGTTGCCGTACCAGTATTACAGCGCCTCTTGTAGGAAGACCTATGGGAAGGATGCGAAGGCCTACATTCGCCCAGGGGATGACGAGAGGACCGCTTTATGTACAGATGAGTTCAGTGATATCTCTCCCCTCACTGGAGGAAACGTGGCTTTCTCCACCCTGGAGGGACGGCCCAGTGCATACAACTTTGACCAAAGCGTAGTGCTGCAGGTGAGGCCACATTTTGTTTTGTATTTTGTATATACTGTATATTATGGCTATGCTTCCTTTATTTCTATTCTTTTTTCACATATTCTGGTTGACACTCGGCCCCACTTTCATCTGTAACCCCTTCCTATCCTTAGCTTTGTATACTGTGCTGGGCTTTAATCAGACTCGTTTTTTGATGCACTTATGCTTTTTGTTACCTTGTGTTGTTATATTGCTTCCATTGTCTTCCTCATATGTAAGTCGCTTTGGATAAAGGCGTCTGCTAAATGACTAAATGGAAATGGAAATGTTACCACTCAAAGGGATTTTGCAGAAAGATCACAACTAACCAGAAGGCTGTCACACACTTCAGCTAATACTACAGATGTTGACTGTAGCAAAGGAAAACGTCAGCCACCAAAAACAATTAAAAAAACAAATTTATGTAAAATCAACATTCCTTAGAAGAGACAAATGGTGTCTGTAGATTAAACGTAAGATATGTAAAATTTCCTTCTTTTTAATGCATTCAGTTTCAAAACCTTGATGACAATCCACAACTGCTTGGATGTTAGATCTACTACTTTTTCAATATTTGTTTCCAAAAACATCTGCAAAAGTACTCAGGTGAACAACTTTCTTCAACCAAGGGTTATTATTCACCTTTAGGCACAGGGGGTGCTCTCGTCACGTAGATAGCATGTTGTAACAGTGTGTCATGTTGTGGGTTATATGGGGTGTGTTTTGGGGGTGTTTGTTATGTGTTCTCCTAGCGCCTTTTGTTTCTTCCAGTCCTATGTTGTATCTGTCCATGTTTATTGTTTTCAGTCTGGTTACTTCCTGTTTTATTTTGGTAGATGTCTGTTTCCCCCCTGTCTCAGTCACTTTATTTCCTGTCCCTGATTCCCTGAGTGGGTTCACCTGTGTTTGTCCTGCACCTGTGTCTCGTTGCCTTCACCTCCCCTGAGTGTATTTAGTTCATGTGTTTCCTTGTCTCGGTGTGGGATCATTGTCGGTGTTGTAGGATGTTTGCGTGGTGCCTTGTCTGCCTTCCCAGCCTTCCCAAGTGTTTTCCCTCCGTGGTTTTCGCTACTTCCTCGTGCATCTTGGTTTTCCTGGTTTCCTGTCTGTTTTTTTTGAGTTCGCCTGTCCACCGTATGTTCAGCGACAATAAAGACTCCGCTCCTCAGTACTGTCTGCATCTGGGTCCTCCTTACCTCGCCGTCCAAACCGTAACACAGTGTCACAATTTTACGAATGTTTTATACCGCACGCGATGATCCTGGCCACCGCCTCAAGGGTAGACTGGATCATCAAAGCCCAGTCCTTTTACACAAACAAACATACCGTGGCTAGGCACATACACATGCAATCAGGCCTTCAAGGCTTTTTTTAGATGAAGGGAAATCCTAATGTTATGTAGCTCTTATTAACACTGATAAAGCTGTGAGGAGGCTGGGCTGAATTAATGGCAGCCTCTTGAGGGAGAGTCTGGGGCGGGGTGGGCACAGTAAAGCGTGGCTTAAATTAAAGCAAATAAAGCACTTAATGCAGCCACTCCTTTTTCTTTGACAGGGCTGTGAGTATGCATGCGTGCATCTGCCCATGCATGCGCGCTGCATCGCTACTTTAGGGAAAAACCTTTGGAGACATGCTCACCTTATTTATTGCTGAGGATCTTAGCTGTAATGTGTCTGTAGATTAGTGGCTATACCTGGGGGAAGTGAAGTATTCTACGCAACAGTACTGTATTTCTTGAAATAGACTACAATATACAGAAAAGGTAACTGAATCACAACAAATTAAGTAAGTTATCTAATAGAGCAGAGATCCCAAAAGACCATTTACTGCAGGAGGATATGTCATGGGGATACATGCTCTAAGAATATCTCCATTTCTAAGCACATGAAACACATACCAGAAATAGTAGAATATGAAATTAAGATTGATACATCGTCTGGCCAGCAGATTCTCAATCAGATGCAGAAATCTAGAGCAACATTTCTTCTGAGATAGTTGCTAATATTTAAAGGTAATCACTACCTGGATTACGTCCAGTGGCACCGTTTTGTTTTGGGGTTTTTTGTTTTCTTTTGAGGGAAGGAAGTTTCAACCTTTTTGTACCGCATAAACCCCGTAGGGATGTGGTTAGGGTGGATGGTGGGCATACTAAGTGCAGGACTTTGACACCAGAGACGGGGTTTGCATCCTGAGTCCTGCGTGTGATCAGAGTTATCCCACAAAGGCACGTCAGGTAAGGGTCGAGAAAGATCACGGTTTCGGTTAAATATTGATAAAGTTAAGATGTCCTGTATTGTGCTTCAGGTCACTGTAGAATTGTTCAATATTTCACCAAGAACATGATCTTTCCTGAACTCGAATCATGTGCGCTGAGTGCTTAAACATAACCAGAAAAAACATGAATCATGCTTTAGTTGCTACGACCTGATATTGAATTGTACTGTATATTGTATTGAATATGTTTTGGATGGCCATTTTGCTCATGGAACTTGGAACAGTTCCTCTTTATGTTTATAAAAAGATCAATTCAGGTGGCATTATGTTTCTCTCAAAAAAAATAAATC
Organism: Coreoperca whiteheadi; assembly: GCA_011952105.1. Taxonomy (NCBI): domain Eukaryota; kingdom Metazoa; phylum Chordata; class Actinopteri; order Centrarchiformes; family Sinipercidae; genus Coreoperca; species Coreoperca whiteheadi. The sequence continues at coordinate 20,448,244 of CM022482.1, read as the reverse complement.
TGCCAAGGCAAATATTATAGTAATTTCTAGTAGACAGGGTTGCATCATCCCATTACTGCATGCTTATTGAATGAACTGCACTGTTGCCATGTTGCCGCCACCAAAAGCAGAGGCGACAGCAATAATACAGGAAAGCAGCGTAAATGACCCCAGCAGGAGCAGCATCATGACTAAACCCCATTCAAAATCTAATTTATTGTTTTTTAGTAAAATTCCAATCACCACCTCCATAGCCTGGTTCACAGGATGTGGACAACATGTGTTTTCATTCTGAATTTTGCTTCTTTCCACTGTCCCTTACACTATCTGCATGTTGCAATATTTATTTTTTTCCCTGTCTCTACAACAACAACACTATCATGTAGTGGACATACTTTTTCAACAATGATCTTCAATTATTTGAGGAAGTACTGTATATGCCTCGATGATAATGCCCATAGTCAAGACATTGGTAATGATAACATGTTCTTTTGTCTGACCTTTCTTCGAAAATGAAGTGTGGAAATAGGTCTGGCAATGCAAGACTACCACCTCTGTAGAGGAAGCTGTCCTCCTCCACATCATTAAATAAGAAGAGTAAGGGTGACTTTTGGAGGATATACAGTGTAACTCTGCATAACCATAAACCGCTCCCAAAGAAAGAAGCCATCTTCCAAAACTTAATAAAGTAACAATAAGGGAATTTTTGGAGGATGGTGTGTTGCTCAGCCTGTCAGTATATTTGCAGTTTACTGTATACGAGTGTTATAAATCAATTTAAAAATGATTTACTATAACACACCAGAATCCCAATATTTCTCTCAGCTCACTCTTGATGCTTTGAAACGCAACTGTGAAATATGTTGTGTTTCATATCGCTGAATGCAACGTTCATTAAAATACTGCTGAAGCAAACTGGAGCCTGACACTAAGCAGAGAAATGGCTTTTTGTCTGCGTATTTGAATACGTTTTTTATACATTCCCTTAAACAAATTCGAAACTGTATATTTTGTGAATAAAGGCTGTTATGTATAGAGGGTAGATTTAAACTAAAATTGTGACATGATGACTAAAAGCTACTTAATCTTCAAATAATGACTTTTACAGAAATATCCGAATCAGGATCAGGATTATTGCCAAGAAGGTTTACAAATACAAGAAATTGGCTTTGGTACATTGGCAAAGAACAGTAAACATAGTAAGTAGAACATCTAAAGAATGGTAAAGCAAGTCAAGAAGCATAAATAGAAAATTGACCATAAGCTATGAAAAAATATAATAACAAATAAAATATACGTACAATATGATGTTATTTAGCGTATTTAGGGGCACAGTTCACCCCGAAATCAGAAATACAAATTTTTCCTCCTACCTGTAGTACTATCCATCTAGATTGTTTTGGCGTGAGTTGCCGAGTTTTGGACATATCGTCTTTAGAGATTTCTTTTATTAATATAAAAGGACTATATGGTACTTGGCTTTTGGTATTCAAAGCACCAAAAAAATACATTTTAAAAACGCTACAGCAACGTCTCTTTCCAGAAATAATGTTCAGGGTTTTACCCAGGGCTTTAAGCATTCCCTTTTTTGGGGGGGGAAATATATACAAGGTACAAGGTTTATTTATCATTTTAACAGGTTATAACAAGGGTTTGAGTTGAATTTCCCTTTATGCTACTGACAAAAACAAGCGTTACATAGGCTAATATTTGAAAGAATACATTAATACAAGAGTCTATTTTTAGGGAGTTGTTTCTTATGTCACCATTTTAATTCTACTTAATGCTCCACTTTATTTTAGTGTTTTTCTCATAAACTACTTTAATATGTTCACACACTGGCTTTCCCCGCCCCCGCCTCTTTCCGTTTCTGCTCCGTCAACTTCCTTCGGCAGCAGTATGTTTTATAAAGTCGGCCAAAGAAACACGAGTGTTTTTTCACCCGCGAGTCCGTTTTCACAACAGCAGGTGAGCCGCCCGTGGAGGAGGAAACGATCTACACCAACGTGTTACTGAATGACATCGGCACCAACTTACAAGCTTTAACAAAAAGTAGACCTTCAATAAATAGGAGACTCTCTCTTTGTTTCTCTGCGGAGCATCCGCGATAATCGGTCGAGAGAGGGGAGACTGTCCACTCAATTGTGATCGATTGCGGGTGGCGTAGTTTTTTTTTAATCCGACCTGCTAAATTTCAGGCGCAGTAATGCGACCAATGAAAATGTTAAGTCCCACTTGACAGATGTTTGGTCGCACCCTGGAGCCCTGCGGTTACTCAAGATAATCCACAAACCTTGTTGTCAGTTTCATGTAGGAACTATCGGTAGAGAGAAAATAGTTCCTACATGAAACTATCACTGAGCGAATGATACGCTGCAGGTCCTGGGCGTTGATGGTGCCCACGAAGCAGAAGGACTCAACAGTGTCGACTGGCGAGTCACACACGGTGATGGGGGTGGGTGGGGCTGGGTTCTTCCTGTAATCCGCTACCTTCTCCGCTTTGTTAAGCGCGTTGAGCGCCAAGTGGTTCTGACTTCAGGTGGAGTCCGGCACACTCAGCTGGGAGAGCTTGCCCTGTAGCAGAGCCGGGATGATGGTGTTAAAAGCAGAGCTGAAGTCCACAAGCAGGATCCTGGCATAGGTACCTATGGAGTTCAGGTGCTGAAGGATAAAGTGGAGGGCCATGTTTACTGCATGGTCTATAGACCTGTTGGTGAACTGCAGGGGATTCAGGAGAGGGTAGTTAGTAGATTGGTGGTGTGTAAGCACAAGGCGTTCCATGTCTTCATTACAACAGAGGTAATATAGAATACATCGGCTGATGTATCTGATGAAAATTTATTGTGACATTGTTTTATTTGCACTCTTAAACCTCCCTAAGATGTATGATTTCAGAAGTAAAACAGTATGATGCAGCCAACAAGCCATTAGGGCTACATATGGTATCTCTGCCTACACACAAATCTTAACCCCACCCCCCTCCCACCCTGTTACGCACACATGCTTTCTGTGCCGGATGCTGTCTCCTCATAAAACCTCCTCTCTCATCAACCACGGCACTTTGAATAGTTGACATCTCTGCAACCTCCTACAGAGTAGAAAGAGGCAGCCCTCCCCTTAAGAGTGATCTCATTTTAAACCGGCAAAAGATGGAGGAAAGACAGCAGTGGTGAAGTTGCATCAGCTCACAAGCATACGCTAAGTTGCACTGAGGAGCAGCATAAAGACATTTGCTATGGGTTGGGCACATTGTGTGGCAGGCTACTGTTACTAAGGTGACAAACAGCTACATGTAAGAAGAATCTGCACGCATTGACACCTGAGCTGATGCCCTTCTACTCTGTCTTGCTAGGGCACCAAAGAAAGGAGGAAAACATATTTCTGTGGCTTAGCAATAGCACTTAACCCACAGTCTAAAAAATACCTCTCTGGAAGTTTCCACAAGCACAAGGATCTTCTCTCTCCACCCCGTTATTCCCTGCATCATCCATTTTCTTCCTGCTTACAGTGTATTACTTTGCTTCACCTCCTGCGCTGGTAGTTCTAATTTTTTTTTTTTTGCATGAGAGCAGTTTTAAAGTGCTTACAAGAAAAGGTGTCTGCAGCCTGGTTTTCTAGTTCAGAGATTATTAAACTGTCCTTTTCTGATTAATCCCCTCACACTAACCTTCTACCACTGTGCTATTTCGGCCTCTCTGTCTATCTGTTACATAATTCTGGACTCTGGCAGGCTGGGACAATAGCAAGCTTGAGTCTAGGTTTGTAGGACATACAGGATTCAGGCTGGTCTCCTGAAATTTTGTAAAGTGAGAATTACGTTGTCAGTTGGTAGTGCATGTTCCATGCGTGAACAAAGCGAGAAATATTTATTCTCACCATTTAGGGATTAAGGGAAGAATTATGCGAAGGAGGCATGGGTAGAAACAGGTAGTCTGAGAGTCAACAATAGCGTGATGGGAAGAAAGGCCATTGTGGTCAGGGTGGTGGCCACTTTCCCTAATCTCTGGTGAACCCGGTTCAGTTACAAGTCCTGGAAGAAAAAGAAAAGAAAATGTATTCTATTATCTTTATTTTTTGATACATTTTAGTAGTTTGTCCGAAATCTTGCCCAAACCTTAACTAGACTGAGTTTCCTATTAACCCCAACTTTAACTTTTGTTAAAGTTGTTTTACTTGCTTCGGCTCAGCTGTTTGTTCATTTTTTTTTCAAGGTTCCACGGGAAGAATGTTTAGTTTGTGCTGCTGCCACATGATTCAGTAGAGGTGGCTTGAAATTGAATTCATCCCATTACATGCTGTACACTGGAAGTTGTAAAACGAGGAAGGCATTTTTGGTTTCTCATCATGAGGTTAAATCACTTTGCGAGGTGCAGTGGGGTTATTTATTTTTTCCTGTGCCTTGTAAACTGTTATCAAACCTTGGGTGTAACATGAAATGATGCACCTGGTTGTGTTAATATGCTATCAATGTACCAAATTATCAAAGTATTTAGCCACACTAGTCGCGTTGCTTTAGGGATGGTAATGTCGGTTGCTTGGTCCACCACTTCTTTCCAGACTGAAATATCTAAACAACTATTGGATGGATTGGCACAAACTTTCGACAGACATTCATGGCTCCTAGACGATGTATCTGGAGTGTGATCCCTTGAATTTTCTTTTAGTGCCAACCTGAGGTTGACATTTGTGGAATGTCCCAGGTACTGCTAGCATGGCTGTAGACTCTTAGTCTTGTTGCTGTTAGAACGACGTCAAGGTTGCACTGATCCTGCAAAAAAATGTAAAGACTTCCACAGGTATATTGTTTACGTTGACCCGAACACTGAACTTTTGACTGTACAGTTGGATTTACTATTGTACTGGGATGCTTACTCTTTGGCAGTCTACATTAGCATATATTGTACCAAAAGACATTCATTTAGCTAAAATTATTTTTGGGTTCCAGTTTGAACTATACGAAATGGTTATTCATGACAATTACATTATCTGAAATAATATTTTACCAGAAAAAAACAGGGTATCTTAATACCTGTTGAACCTTTGATATACTTCAATGACTTCACATTAGAGTTTTTAGTGGATCTTAAAACACATCCCTTATAGAAACACACCACCTCTTCTCGTTCTGGCATTTGAGAGGGGAAATGCTGTTCCAATAAACACCCTTATGATTCAGTCTATTGAGCTGGATGTTTTTCACACTTCAGAGGACTCATCCAAGAAGTCTTCAGCATGTTTGTTTACCTAGGAGAGTTTGATTCCCAGGTATGTCAGTCCACAGCTCCAGCTTGTCCCAGTCTCTCCATGTGCAGGTCAGCAGCATCACAGCTTCCACACTCTGAATGGGCAACAGCAACAGACGCTTTTGATTTTAGTGTCTGTTCCTCAGTCAACATCTCTGTGATCATTCCTGCTGCTCTGTGTATATGAGACCACTGTGACCAGCTGGATGGAGAAATCAATCAATTAATGCATTTGTTAGTGTGTGGAAAAGCTCAACAGTATTCAGTCTGTGAAAAAATAACTAGGTTTGCATGCAGATGTCAGTCAGTAGCTAAATCTATTCTATTCTATAGGTGTTCGCACTGAACATCATGTAATGTTATCCCTCCCTTGACATCAAGTCTCTCCTGAGGTGACATGTAAAATATGATTAGATAGATTACTACCATGAAGTCACAATAAAAACTCCTCATCAGGTTTCATTTATCCAGATGTGAAAACTGCTGTTATACATACAACAATTCTGCAGAGAGAAAAAATAATATCATTCTTGAACGTCAGGAAAGTGATAATACTGATACATGATGGAATGCATGCATTGAAGATTCACATTAATATTACTGAACATAGGGTTTATTATTGATGAATACACATTATTATTGTATTAATGACCGCTGTTATGGAAACTTAGTTTAGCAATGAAAAAAAGGGTACTCAAAACAACATCAATTACTGGTTAGGCTGGTAATTATATAATGTCGCTTCAACTGAATAAACTAATTGCATCTTTGTTTGTACTGTTAAATAAGTTGCAGTCTCTGCAGGTGGGCAAACTTTCATTTCAACAACTTAAGCATTAACTGATTGCTGCTCTTGATTGGAATTAATGTACAAAAATACCACTAGCCTAATCAGTCTAATAATGGCAGCT